>PVLC010021102.1:0-28403 GCA_004027655.1 Graphiurus murinus
TCCGCCAGGGCCTGGGTGGGACCCCGCCTCCCTCTGCATTCTGAGCTGCGCCAGCCTGCCCCTCTGTGAAGGAGGAAAGGAGCGAGACCCCGAGTCCCCCAACCTAAGGAGGGTCGGGCGGGGAGAGGGACGAGAGCGCGCGGGGGCGACCCTCGAGGTCCGTGTCCCTGGCAGGTGAACTGCGTGGTGATGCGGGGCGTGAACGAGGACGAGCTCCTGGACTTCGCGGCCCTGACGGAGGGGCTCCCCCTGGACGTGCGCTTCATAGAGTACATGCCCTTCGACGGTCAGCGAGGGGCGTGGGGGGAGGGCGGGCCCTGCGCGCTGCTGACCTGGGCGGGGTCTAGAGCTGTGCCGGGGTGTTCTGGGAGTCCGGCGTGGGTGTGATGGGGCGCCCGCTTTGAGCAGGGCCCCCGTCCTCCCGTCCTCCCATCCTCCCGTCCTCGTCCAAGAGGTTGGGAGCTGGCTCCGTGCAGGAGGAAGTGCTTGAGCCGGGGCCCCGACCCCGGGTAAGCTCTGAGCGCCAAGCGCTCCCAACCCAAATGCAGGCAACAAGTGGAACTTCAAGAAGATGGTCAGCTACAAGGAGATGCTGGACACCATCCAACAGCGCTGGCCGGAGCTGGAGAAGCTGCCGGAGGAGGAGTCCAGCACGGCCAAGGTCAGGCCGCAGGAGGCGGGCGTCGAGGACGGGAGGGGGCTCGGGGAGGTCAGCGGTCGGCTCAAGCAGTACCGTCCTGACTGCTCTGTTTCCTGGGGGGACAAGCAGGCTGGGACTGGCTGGGGCTATGTCACCTCTCAGAGGCCACCCTCCAGCAGGCGGGTGCCGTCCTGCTCCTCTGTGTGACCGGGGTCCTTAGCAGGTTCCCCACAAGTCCCTCAGTCCTTAGCAGGTGTCCTGTGGGACAAGCCAGGCCTGGCAGAGAACTCGTGGGTCAGCCATCGTGCCAAGGCTTCTGTCGTCGAGAGCCGTGGCTGCCACCTTGTCTGGGGCTCCTCCAGGAGAGGGCTGTGTAGCGGGGTCCTCATGTCGGAGGAAGGAGAGCACGGGCCTAGTAGCCACCCCACCCCCGTGCCGCCCTTCTCCCCCCAGGCCTTTAAGATCCCCGGCTTCCTGGGCCAGATTGGCTTCATCACCTCCATGTCTGAGCATTTCTGTGGCACCTGCAACCGGCTGCGGATCACGGCCGACGGGAACCTCAAGGTGAGCTCCTCTGCACGGTCCTCTCCTCCGAGGGGATGCTAGCAGGGCGCACGGGGTGGGTGGTGCAATGGCGCCAGATCTTCGGGAATCACAAGAGCAGCAGGCGAGGGGACTTGTGGCCCCTGTGGCGCCAGGACCCTGATTCCTTGCCTCCTTCCTTCTTTGGGTCCCTAAAGTAACTTCTTGTTTATTGAACGCCCCTCGGCAGCCCGCGGGGAGGACTGAGGGTCAGTGTGCGCTTCATTCCGCACCCTGATCTACCCGCTCAGCTTTGAAACCAGCAGCCATTGCTCATGTGCGGCCAGCGTGTTTGTGTGCTCGGCTCTGTGGGGGATGTGAGGGTCCATTCCCTATGAGGTCGTAAAAACTCACCGGTCAGTGGGAAGAGGTGGTGTACAGAAGCCGAATCCTCCTCAGACGCGTGGCTGCGAGGGCAGTGCAGGCGCCGAGGCCGCACACTGGAGAAGTCTCTGGGTCAGAACGGGTTCTGATAACGGTAGGGGGCTTTGCAAGATTTCTGAACAAGGGCGAGAATGATTGCCATCCATCTTGGATTTGAAGATATAAGACCTAATCGCGTGACTGTTCAGTGTAGTTGAGTGTGAGGTGAAGACGGGAGGGCAGAATCAGAGCCTGGTGCAGGAAGAGAAGGAAAAGAAGGTGTCCAAGAACCGCTGAGCCCGGGACACGTGTGGGATTCAAGATGGGCCGAGCTGGGTGCATCCAGTTTGACATCTAAACGGAAGCACCAGCAGGTCGTTGAAAAGCCGGAAACACTACTGACCTGGTCTAGGGCTGGCATCTGCATGGGTCAGGGGCCCAGCAGGAAATGGAAGGTGGGTTTCTGAAGGAACCCTAGTGAAGAGGCTAGTGTAGAGTGCGAAGGAAACCAGTCAGGGACGTCGAGGTGCTCTGAGCAGCAGCAGGAACGGCTGCCCCCGCCCAAGGGGAAGGGGAGGGGATGGCCCTGGCTGGCACCGTCGGCGCCTGTGGAGGGAGGCATGAAGGCAGGGAGGAATGCCTCCACCTGGCTTCCCTCCCACGCCGAAGGGGGCCCACAGGAGGAACTCCCATAAGGTTTGGAGGTCCACCTAGTAGGTGCTTTATAAGGTTGTGTGGAAGGGTGGTGGGTGTCTTGATTTCCTGCCTCTCCCACAAGCTGGGCAGCAGTGAATCACGTGACTGCAAGATGCCATCTCCGCCAGCCCTCAGCTGCTCAGGACTCCCTAACTGGAATAGGGGTGGGGCGAGGCGGGGCGGGCAGGTGGTATGGACCACGAGCAAGAGGACCCGGAGGGACGGAGGGAAACGGGGTGCGAGTGCCTCCTCTGCAGTTCTGCTCCAGCTGACTGGGGTGCACTCGTGGCAGATACAGGCCGTTCTGTTGAATGTCTCAGAACAAGTACAGATCTGGATTTTCTACACTCCCTTTGGCACCTATTTAGTGGGTGGGGCGAACTAGGGATTAAACCCAGTGGCCTCTACCACCAAGCTACGGCCCCAGCCTTTTTTATTTTGAGACATCATCTCACTGTGTTACCCAGGCTGGTCTCAAACTTGTGATCCTCCTGCCTGGGCTTCCCGAGTAGCTGGGATTCCAGGCATGCGCCACCACCTCCAGCTTCATTTTAACTTCCTGAAGGAAATATGACCAAATCAGACACGGGCCTTGGGGATCTGACTTTGCTTCTTGCCCATCCAGCCTCTCTGACCCCTCTGTCCAGAACCTTCTGTCCCTTGCGGCCAGGGTCCCTGCCCGGACACTGGCGCTCGGTCCAGGCCCCAGAAGGCTGCACGGTGCAGACACGGTGACCAGGGAGGCCTGCCGTCCTTGCCCGTGCAGGTCTGCCTCTTCGGGAACGCGGAGGTGTCGCTGCGGGACCACCTGCGGGCGGGGGCCTCGGAGGCCGAGCTGCTGAGGATCGTCGGGGCAGCGGTGGGCAGGAAGAAGCGGCAGCACGCGGGTAAGGGGGACGGAAGGTGGGTGGGGTTGGGAGCCATGGGGAGAGGGGGACAAAAGCCCAGAAAGAAGTCCCATTGATGGCTCTCCTGCGGGGAGCGCCATAGAGGCTGCACAGGACCCCCAGTCCTCCTGGGTGGAGGGGGTGTCGCCTCTCCATTCCCACACGTGGTCTCCTGCTAGGGAGGGCGGGGTCCTGGGCGTCCCCGGAGTCCCACCGACCTCGGCTCTGTCCGTGCAAGCTGGGCCTCTGGGCTGCGCCTGGAGCGGCACGCATGCGCAGGGCTGTCCACGCCCTCCGTCCACCCTTCGTTTCAGCGAACTCTCCTCCCCTGCCCTCTCTCTCTCCCCGTTCCCTGCTTCCTTCTCCCTCCCCGTCTTCCCCTTACCCCAGGCATGTTCAATATTTCCCAGATGAAGAACCGGCCCATGATCCTCATCGGTGGGTGACCATCAGTACGTAACCTCTCACCCTCATGGGTCGGGGTCCTGTGGTGGGGGGCCCTGCCGTGAGACACCCCCAGCTCGGCATCGCATCCTGGTGCTCTCTCTGGCATCCTCGCTTTTCTCCTGGGCCTCCTCCATCTTCCCTTCCTCCTCCAAGCCTGTACTGTGCCAGGAAATGACTGCTCTGTCCCACCAGAAGTCAGGGCAGGGAGTTCTCCAGATTCAGTGATCATTCAGCTAGCTGTTCCCTGAGGCCGGGACTCCTAGTTAAAGTGGACGCTTTTCCTCTGCCCGGAAGCGCCCAGCATGGACCTGGGTGCAGGCAGCCTCCCCCACCCCCGCAGTAGGGACTTGGTGTGGTGGTGTTCTGCTTCTGTACCAGGCCCAGCCGAGCCGAGCCACAGCTAATAGTGTAACTCACCATTTCAGGCAGGAGACGGCCAGGACCTCAACTTCCCAGCTCCTTTACTCTAGAGAAGCCACGTGTGGTCTCCTACCCTGGGGAACAGGGCTGGTCTTGCTCTTCTAGCTCTGTGCTCAGATGAGAGTGGGCCCCCCTGGACTGGGCCCCCTGAATTGTGCCACTAGGCAGCAGAGGGCAGTGAGCTCAGATGGAGCACGGTGTCCTTCTCCAGAGGTTAGACAGAGCCCAGTTGTCCAGGGGAAAGCAGCTGGGCTGGCCAAAGACGGTGGAAGAGCCACCTTAACACACCAGCTACTGTGGATGGCGCTCAGGGGAGAAGCCCCGTGAATACCTCCCTGCCCTTCCTTGCCAGCCTCCAGCACTTGGTCCTCTTGCACTGCTGACACACCATGGCAAGGCGTGGGGGGTGCCTCAGTGGCCCCCTGGGGGGGGGACAAGGCTGGGGCTCAGGGGGTAGCGGAACCCTGGCCATTGGAAGAGCATCTGCTGCATAAAGAAGCTCCTTACTCTGAGAGGTAGCGCTACTAGACTCGTCTGGTTTCTATAAAACCAGAGCTGCCTAGGGCAGAGCCCCTCGTATTTTTTTTTTTTTTTTTATTCCTTATTTTGAAACAGGGCCTCACCGAGTAGCTGGAGGCTGGCCAGGAACCCAGATCCTATCCCCTGTTTCAGCCTCCCAAGTACTGGGATTACAAGCGTGCGCCCCCACGCCAGGCTCCCCTCGGACTTCCCTGCAAATTCCAACCGCTTGGGACCTGTGGCTTCCGCTTCTCATCCAGGAGGCAGGGGCGGGACTTGCCCCCCTCTCCCGAGTTCTCAGTTGGAGCTGCAGGTCCCTGCACCCCCGATTGAGTACTGAGAACCTACCAAGTTCCTAACGTCTTCCAGGCCACTGAAACCGGCCTGGATGTGCTTGAGGGAGCTTGAGAGGCATTATTGAAGTAGATTAAATATTTCTTTGGTATCTTTTCTGTAAACAATTTCTACTAACTCTTTGTAAAGAATATGAAGATGAAAATAGCTAGTTTGGGAATGTAGGGTGAAACTTGGCTTCAGTTTTCTTTTAAGCACACAGAAGGGACACTGGGAAATCAGCGTATCGGCCTTCAGACCTTAGGTGCTTCTGGAGGATATCAGAAGCAAGTGTGTGAGAAGCGGGGCTCGGGAGTGACCCTGACCACCGTCATCTGACCACTAGCAGCTGGTGGCGGCCACGAACAGGGCACCTGTTGCCTGTCTTCCATTTGCGTTTCTCCACTTTGCTTTTTGTTCTTCTTTCCCTTCTTCCCCAACCGGAAGGAGAAAACTTGAGGCGGGGTGGGAGAGTGCTGGGGAGGCGTGGGACACGGTTACCTTTTGGACTTAGTCTTTCTTCTCTCGTTGCCTTCCAGAGTTACTTTCGCTGCTCCAAGATTCCCCACCAGCCCGTCTAAGCGCTTCCTCCTGGACCCCCATCCAGGGTCAAGGGCTGAGACCCAGAGTGAGTTTCCCCAACCTGAGGGCAACTTGGTGGAAAGGAGGTGGCGTCCCCCCGGCCCCTTCTCCGGCCCGGCGGTGGCTGGGCTCTCCCTCCGGTCAGAGACACTTCAGCTCCCACGCGGACTCAGATGCCGATTCAAAGTGCCTTAGCCCAGGGCCCGAGGCTCCTGGCGCCCTCTCAGGACCCTGCTCAGCCTCAGACCAGCTAACTCACGTGGACGAGGAAGGACACGCAGCTATGGTGGACGTGGGCGGGAAGCCGGACACAGAGCGCGTGGCTGTGGCCTCCGCCGTGGTACTCCTGGGGCCCGTGGCCTTCAGACTCCTGCAGCAGAACCAGCTGAAGAAGGGGGACGCCCTGGCGGTGGCCCAGCTGGCTGGGATCCAGGCGGCCAAGCTGACCAGCCAGCTGATTCCTCTGTGCCACCACGTGGCCTTGAACCACGTCCAGGTGCGGCTGGAACCGGACGGCGCGCGGCAGGCCGTGGTGATCCGGGCGTCGTGCCGGGCCCGGGGCCCCACCGGGGTGGAGATGGAGGCACTGACCGCGGCCGCCGTGGCCGCCCTCGCCCTGTATGACATGTGCAAGGCTGTCAGCCGGGACATCGTGGTGGAGGAAGTCAGACTCGTCAGCAAGACGGGGGGCCAGCGGGGGGACTTCCACCGGGCTTAGCGCTCCTGGCCCGCAGCCCCGCCAGCTCTACCGAGGGGGTGCGCTGAGGCCGAGGCCACCATGTCAGCTTCCTTGTCCCTGACCCTGCCGGCCTTCAGCAGTGTGACCCCGAGGCCAGCCCGCCCCTTTGCTGCTGGGTGATTTATAATAGCCTGTGAGGTCCCCTTTCTACAAAGAGGGGACGCTGAGGAGGGACTCGGCCTCCGGGAGCTGTGTCATGTTACTTGTGCACTGCTGGCGAAGGCCACTCACCCATAATTCCCACTTCTCATTTTGGGTTCTCTCGTCTCCTCCTTCCCTGGGGAGAGGATAAGGGCTCATCAGGCAGAGGAACCCCCTTTGAGAAGCAGCTCAAGCTTGCATAAGAATGTATCACGCTGTGTCTCAGTGTGACGCTGCGCCCCGCCCCGCCCCGCCGGCATGCCCAGCCTTCATTTTGCCCGCGCACTTCCGGCTTTCAGCTTAAGGGTGGCACTAGTGCCAGCTCCCTCCCTCAGGTCCCCCCAAACAGGATGCCCATGGGGGGCACACCCACCCTCCACCTGGTCCTGCTCACTGCCGATCTACCCCACACACGCCTCTGTTCTGAACATATCAGGGAAAGAAGAGCTGAAGGTCGGTTACCTCACCCCCTCAGCACACCAATAAAGCCACCATGCCAACTTGGAGATGCAAAAGCCAGGACTGACTGCCGGTGGGGAGGGCATCTGACTGCTAGAACCCCACTTGCCCCTGCCCATCTCAAGACTCGCCCCTTAAGGGGAGAGGGAGGGAGCTGGAGGAAACTTGGGGTACACTCTACCTTTTCTTCCCCCCGTGGGGAGTGGGAGGTAGAGAAATGTTGATGGTGAATTTGGTTGGGTTGGGGGTGCCCCAGGCTCCTTGCTGGTATCGCCAGCCATGGGGATCAGAAGAGTGAGTGAGAGGCACCTGCTGGGTTCTCTAGTGCCCATGGGCGTCCCTGACCTGCCTCCCCTCTGCCGACGAGTGTTGGCAAAGTTTAACAAACCAGCTCTCCCTAACAACTGTCTTCCCAAGTACCCCCAGTTCAAGGTATCTATGTAACAACAACCAGCTTGCAAAATTCCTGAAAAGATCATTGTTGGCCCTGGTGGGGCTGGTACCAGCGCACCCTAAGCCCTCTCATGGGAAGAAGCACTCGTGTCTCTGCAGGCTGGGTAGGGACGGTATGGATTTAATATCTTTTAGTATTACAATATATTCTTATAAAAAGGTGCAGGTACAAAGAACAGATTTTGTACACGAGCCTTGTTTGTCGCCTGGAACAGCTGGTCGGAGCAGTCTTGGCACGAAGGTTGGTGGAGGGTAGGGAGATGGCACAGCTCCCCGGCTGGCTGGCGGCCATGGCAGGATGTGGGGAGATCCCAGGCCAGACTGCCCATCTGTCTGGAGAGCTTTCTCCTCCCACTCCCCCAAACGCACGTCCATCACGGGAGAGAGCAAGTACTGCTGCTGAGAAGGGTACGTTAGGTTGCCTGCGAACTTTACATTGGAGACAAAATCGGGCAGCTACAGAAATCTACCCAAAGGCGTTGGAGGGTTGGGCAGCTCTGGGAAAGCAGGACCAAGGAACGTTTTAATAGGCTTAATGGCTTCACATCGAGGACCGCCTCGGCCACCTCCACTGGGCACCAGCCCCTTGTTGCCGAGCTGACATGACAGTCCATGGTCCAAGGCACTGTGGGAGGTCTGGCTACAGTGGCATCTGGTGCTGAAGCCACTGGCCTGACCTAGAAAATAATAAATAGAAAAACCAGTTTGGGCATGCGAAGGCTGGGCTCCGGAACAACGTGTGTGTCCGCTGCAAACAGTGAAATCACACTGGCTTTTTGAAGACTGAAGGTGTCTTGAACAGTGTCCATGTTCCTCTGCGTTCCTGGTGCATATCTTGGCTCCCACAGGAGGTGGGGGTGCCAAGATGTGGACATGTATGTCGTGTGTCGGACAGAAGCGGGCCTTCCCCCGTTCCCTGACCCTCGTGCATTAGGCTAAGTCAGCCCAGCCGGCTTGGGAGAGGACCGTAAGAGGCCTCACCCTCCCCACCGTCAGAGCCTGCTGCAAGCCCGTCCCTAGTGTGCAGGCGGATGTGCCGAGTTCCCTGCAGCTGCTCTTCCCAGAAGCCTTCCTCTCGCCCTCACCTGGATCCCGGACCACCTCCTCACACCTGTGCTGGCCAATCTCCCACTTGCTCAGATCCCTCCACCCAGAACACACCTGCCCTCCCCTCAAACCACTGCGCATGCCCGGCTCACCGGCCCCGTGTCCCACCCAGGAATCTGAGAGGGAAAAGACAGAGCTGGGCAGCTGAAGAGAGAGCCCAGCCCCCAGCCCGCCCACTGGCATCAACTCCAGCAGGAGGACTCGGCTGGAGCGTGAGAAGCAGGCAGGGCAGGGCAGAGGGCCCAGGGGCTGGTGGATAGAGGAGGTCAGGCGAGGCGGGTGGACTGAAGAGAGGAGTCTCGGAAGAGTGGACCTCACCCCCTCCACCTACGAGGAAAGCGTGGTCCAGGGTCGGCCATCCTGCCCACCCACCGAGGAGACAGCTCACAGAGAACCAAATGAAAGGCAGGAGTGGACAGGAAGACCAGGACGGCCCGTAAGTCAGGCTGAAGGATGAAGGTCAGCACCAGGCGTGGGTGGAGCCCTCTCAGCCCGCCTTCCTGGCCCGGTGGTGCAGCAGTCTCGCCAAGGAGGTCGGCACCTCCCGCACCCCGTCCGTCTCCGTGTTCCCTGCCCGCCCTCCTCTTCTCTTGACTACACGGAGGCTAGCCCTGGCCCTCAGGAGCAGTTCCCCGGGCCCAGCCTCAGCCAGGCACCGTGGTTCCAAGCGGTCTCCTGCAGGACAGACAGAGCCGGAGGGCCCCGTAGCACTGGGAGGAGGGGACCTGTTGCAGGGTCCCTGTGTCCAGGGCATGAGGTCTTTCTGGAACCTTCTCCCATACCAGACTCATTGAGTACCTGGTAGTCCTACAGTCCTGGGAACCCTTGGGTGAGTGAGAGAAGATGGAGGTGGGGTGGGGCAGGGAGAGAGGCCAGAGGATGCACCGGAGGAACGGGCATTGCTGCCCTGTCCTGCTGACTTGGTCTTTGCAGTCGTCTTTTGGAACATTCCAGAGCTGAGCTAGCTGGAGCACGTCGTGCCTCTTCTGTTTCCACACGAGAGGAAGCTTTGCCTCCTCATCAGTGTTGCCTGACCCTCCTCTTGAGAGACGAGATCGGATCTCCAGGGGCCCACCCACCATGACCTCTCTCAGCACAGGAGATGCGGACAAGGTCCTGGACCTCTCCCGTGGAGACCTGGGACAGTCCTGTGCCGGCATGTGGCTGAGGCCCGGGCCTGCCAGGGATGTCCACGCCAGCCTCAGAGAATGAGTCCGGGGCCGGTAGGGAACCATGTGAAGATGTGCAGCGTCCTTAAGGTTAGGTGTGGGGAGACGCCTGGTCCACCCACACGAAGCCCGACCCGGGACCCAGCCCAGGGCTCCACCCCAGCACCAGACGGTCGCAGACCCGCCGCCTCGGTGCAGCCCCCGCCGGCCCTGTCTCCCGGCCTCCCGCGTGGCCAGTCCCCAGTCAATAGCGTGGCGCGTTTACGGCCCTCTCGCGCGTGACTTCCGGGGCCTGGCCGCCCGATCGCTTGCGGCAGCGCTTGAGCTTGCTCAAGTCCTTGTCGAAGACCTCCCCGGAGCGCAGGGCAGACACCAGGTCGTCGAATTCGCCTCCCTCCTCCAGCGCGCTGCCCACCAGCACCTTCCGCTGCCGCTGCCACCGCTCCCGCTCCCGTTGCTCCTTCAGCTGGGGGACGGGGAGGGACGGACAAGCTGGAGTCCTCCCGCTCCATATACCAGCTCCCCCCCCCACATCCCACAGGCCCGGAAGAGGTTTCTCTCCTCTGGGACTAGTGCCGCCGCTCCAGCCGCCCTGGTCCCTGTCCCTATCACGCCGTCCCCAGGCCGTGCCCGCCCCGGCCGCCTCTCCCTCACCATGGCCTCCATGCGCGCCCGCCGCTCCTCCTCCTCCTTCCTCCTCCGCATGGCCTCCAGGTCCTGCCGGGCCTCCGAGAAGGCCTGCAGGAAGGTGTCGAAGATGCCGAAGAATTCATCAGGCTGCATCTTACTCTCGTGCTCCCCGAAGTGCGTCAGCGCCCTGGCGAACTGCAGGGAGGGACGGGTTGGTGGGGAGTCCCCGGCAGCGCGGGCTCAGCCTGGGGTCAGCAGGGTTCCAGCCGGAGCGGAGCCCGGTCCACGGACACCCCCATTGTCACACAGGTGAGGACAAGGCAAGGGAAGAGCTGGAGACCGGCACCCGGGAGGTAGTTTGGCCTGACAGTCCACCTCAGAGCCACCTCCGGGTCTGCCATGCTGTAGGTCTGGAATCAGGAAGTATAGACCTTGGGAAGCCCTTGCTGAGTTCCGGAACTGCTGGGTCGGACCCAGAAGGTCCTCAGAGATCACTTAGTCATTGGGTTACTTATTTGTCTGTGCCTCGGTTTCCTGACCTGTAAGATGGGCATAATAGGATCTGCTTCCTGGTAATATTGTGGGAGTTAAATGGGTTCACAGATGCAGAGGACTGACTATATTTACCCAGGCATGGGTATACGTCTCTATTCAAGACATGCACTACTTTGGAAAACAGTATGGAGGATCCTCAGACAAATGGGAATGAACCTACCATATGACCCAGCAATACCACTTCTGAGTATCTACCCAAAAGAATGGAAACCAAACTATCAGACCAACGCATGTGTATCTATGTTTATAGCTGCACAATTCACAACTGCCAAACTACGGAACCAGCCAAGATGTCCATCGACAGATGAATGGATTACAAAACTATGGGATATGTACACAATGGAATTTTACTCAGCCATAAAGAAGAACACAATCATGTCATTTGCAGGGAAATGGATAGATCTGGAAAACATTATGCTAAGTGAGATTAGTCAGTCACAAAAAGTAAAAAATCATATGCTCTCCCTAATATGCGGAAGCTAGGGAGAAAGTGGGTCATAAAAGGGACTCTAGACAAAAAAAAGGAGAAACCTTAGATGAGCAAAGAAGGCAACTTAACTAAAGCTGATGTGGGGGGGGACAAGAAACACCTTAATGCACATGATGTATTTCCACAAACATATCCAAATCAATCACTAAATTGAACCTGAGAAGGAGGGAGGGGAAGGGAGTGGGGCAGGAACTGGGGAAGGGTTAAATGAGTGCTGTGTGCATGTATGCCTCTACCAGCTTGTACCTAACAAAGATGTATGATTACAATGCACCAATTAAAAAATAATAGTAAATTGAAAAAAAAGACACGTGCTAGCCTCCACAAGAGACCTCACTATCCAAAGAAGTCTCCCCGGGCCACAGTCTGCACCTCCTGGGAGCTTGTCAGCAGCGCTGAATCCCAGGCCCCTCGCAGGCCTCCTGAATAAGAACCCACATTTAAGAAAGCCCCACACATGGATCCTACGTGCATGTTAGCATGAGAAGCCGGCGGGGCACAGCAACCAAGTCCACAGAAGGGCTGTCAGGAGAGCTGGCCGTCCTGGGCCTGCCTCCTTCTCGTTCTTAGTGTCGCATGGGGTCCTAAACTTTTCAGCAAACCCGGACATAAGGTAGGCGGTAAGACAAGTCCGCGTACGCGGTGTGCTTGCCCCTGACGAGCGGCCTGCTCTCTGCAGCAGCATCATTGCCTGTCTTGTAGGACTGAGAAGACAGTTTTCCTCAAAGCTCTGCGGCTCCGAGGTGCTCTCCCCTGGGCCATCGGTGACGGGGATGGGCGCGGGAGCCATGTCAGTGTGTGAGTAAGCCAGCAGCTGCGGGGCTCACGTTGGCCTGGGGCCCTCGGGGCTCCCTTACCTTATCCCTGGCCTCGTTAAGCTGGTCCTCCAGCTCTGAGAAGCTGAAGCTGGACACCGTGATGAAGTCGCTCATGACCGGGACAAACTTGTCACTGGGCTCCCGCGCCTGGCGTCTCTGATATTCCAGCTCCTGAGGAAGGAGGGCGAAGTGTGGCTCAGACCCAGGCAGGACGAGTTGGGAACTTGGGGCTCACTCACAGGACATAAGCCTGCCGGTGGAAGAGGGGGCACCCCAACTTCACGGCTCGAGGGGTGACATCAGCTCCAGGTCACCAGCCTCTCCACCTGCCTCTGACCTCCCCTCACTGACCCCGGCCATGTTTCTATCTCTAGTGCCTTACTACCCAAACTGTCATCTGAGGCCAGCAGCACCACCTGGAAGGCTTCATAAATGCAGATTCTCAGGCCCTTTGGATTAGAATCTGCATTTTAATGAGACATTCCCCCCACCCGCGCCAGCCGGGGGATTCATGCATAGATGGAAGGTTTACATTTCTGAAGCTCCCAGCTAATGCAGTTACTTCTGGACCCTGGGCCACACCATCAGTGGCTCTCCACTGGCCATCAAACTGGACCTTTGGAAACCACCCCTCCCCCACCCCAGAGGGGCAGCAACAAGTGTTCTCATGCTTCCCATCTTGTGACTTCCATCTTGAAGCCTGTTTCCCTTTCTCTCTTCCCGTTTCCCCACAGTGAAGGTGGCAAGGGTCTCTAGGTCACAGGTATGAGGGGCAAAGGGCTGAGGACACCCCACGCTGAGCCGAGATTGTATTAGCTGAGAAGCCATCCACTCAGGGCTGGTGGGGGCCCGGCCCTGGTGCTGTGGCCAGAACATTTGTGTCTCCAGACCCAGACGTTGAAATCCCAGGAGAGGGCACTAGGAGGCAGGGCCCTTTCGGGTGACGAGGTCATCGGGCAGAGCCTCCGTGAGTGGCACTAAGGCTCTTACAAAAGAGGCTCTGGGACGCCTGCCTCCCCTTCCACCACGTGAGGAGGGTCATCTATGAGGAACAGGCCCTCCACAGACACCAAATCTGCTGGCCACTTGACCTTGACTTCCCAGACTCCAGGACTGTGAGAAGGAAGTGTCTCTTATTTATGTATCAGCCACCCTCAGGACTAGGACACCTGAGTCTCCAGCAAACAGTCGGCAGAAGGTCCCCACTGGCCAGGGGTGAGGTGAAGAGGCTCGAGGACGGAGCCAGCTGTCCCCTCGGCCACACCGTGCTGCCTGCCCCCGCCCGCTTTCCCATCCACTCAAATCACACTTAAGCTTGCGCCAGATTCGGGGTTCCTTCCATTGCCTGCCCTGTGGGCGTAATTTGGGATGGTGACAGAGAAGCAATCTCGGATGTGTCCTCGGTGGGCATTGGAATTTAAGCCCCAGATAATCCAGTCCCCTTTCCCTGAGGGCCGTGCCCTGAGGCCAGTCCAGGAGCTTTAGGCTTCAGAAGCTAGGTCCACCCGTGGGTCTGCGGTAGGCACCACCCTCCAAACCCCGACAGGCGTAAGGACGCACTCACCACCTCCACGGCTCTCAGGCCCTTCCTGAGGTTGCTCACCTCCTTCTCCAGCTCTGCCAGGCTGTGGGGAGACAGGAGAGTAAAGAGGGGGTGAGCTTCGGATGTGAGGAGCCCACGCTGGTGCGGGGGAGGGCAGCACAAGTCACGGCGTCCTGGGGGTCAGGGGACCCGGGTCCCAGTCTGCTTGTGGCCTGGACATGTGGCCCTAGAAATCTTCCCTCCTTGCCTGCTGGTGCTTCTCTAAAATGATAGGCGTGGGAGTTCTGTTCCATAGATCTTCCCAGACCAGAGGCGTCCTACTGCACAGAGCAGGTTTCTGGCACGGCACATGGCCCTGCCTTGGTTAAGTCTTTTTGTTACTTCCAGGATTGCTTTATCAGCTCTTCACGGTGTGCTCGAGTTTTAATGTGTTCTCCCCAAAGTTTAGGTATTGAAAATGCAATCCCCAAATTCCTATGTTAATGACACTTGGAAGTATAGCCTTCGGGTGAGGTCACCAGGGTAGGACCCCATGGTGGCATTGGTGGCTTTCTAATGTGAGGAAGGAAGTGCCAAGCACACTCACTCCATCTTGCAGGATGACATTGTCTGCCACGCTGTGCTGCACTAGCGGCTGAGCCTGCCAGTCCCCAGAACTGGAAACCAAATAAACTCTTGTTTTTTTTAAAATTTCCTAGTCTCAGATATTCTGTTATAGCAACAGAAAATGGATTGAGACCATGGGTATCTCATGTGCAGTGAGATGGGATGCTTAACCAGATCTTAGGGCCATGCAACACGTTTCTGCTTCAACTGGAGATGGCGTCTGCCCGCCCATGGTTCAGATCCTTGGCGCCCTGCTTACATTACAGTGCGTGGTGCTGAGTCTTCTGGCTGAGCTGACTTTTTCTGGGCCAGCTTCCTCTGCCTGTACCCATGGCCTGAGAGTTATGCCCCCCTGAGACTCCCTTAGCTAATGACCGGCATGGATTCTGCGCGATCACCCCCGTGCCCTCTCCCTGTGGGTGGAACAACCAGGCTGAGTGGTCCACACTGTCTTCCAGAGCTCCCTAGGGCGTCAAGTTCCATTTGTCTGCAGTGGCAACTGACATCCCTCTTGTTGGCATTCTTGTTTCCTGTGACTCACTTCCCCACTCCTCCACTGAGACAAGGATTTAAGAGCAGACTGTCTTCGGTTCTTCCAGGAGCAGCCCCGGGACACTGCCACCCCCAACAGGGAAGACTAGAGAGCGTGTGATTTCGGGGAGAGGGAGTCAGGGGGCCTCACTTGACTTTGGCGGCGTCCGGGAGATGTTGCAGCTCCGAGGGCATGTCTAGGATGTCGGGGAAATGCTTCTCCAGGATCATGATCAGGTAATGGAGCAGAGAGATGTTTCTGTGGATGACAGGTCCGGGGTAAGGGACCCAGGAAACCGGGAATGAGGGAAGGGGAAGCCCAGGTGGAATGTTGAGGGACAGGGCCCTGGGAAAGGGAGCAGAGGCAGGGGAGGGGAGCAGCCGAGGAAGTAGACACTGCCCACCTGTCGATGCTGGACTTGGTGTCGGCGATCTTGTTGAGGCTGGCCACCCGGAACCCATAGGCGCCCCCACGCTGCCCTTTGTTCATGAAGTTGCCAATGGCCAGGACAACCTCTAGCATCTGCTTTAGACGCTTGCTGCGTGTCAGCTCCCGGGAGGCCAGCAGGAGGGCTGGGAGAGGGGCACAGGTCAGAGCCCCGCGTAGACTGGACCAGGATAGCTGGTCCTCTCGCACCCAAAGATCAGAAAGGCATTGCCGAGCCCCTTCACCTCTTGGGGGCAGAAGCCCCCCTTCCTCAGCATGCCTGTTACGGTGTCACCCCCACACGTCCAGGGACACAGACAAGCCCACCAGACGCCAAGTCACCAGATAGCCCTTTCTCAGAATGCATCAACTCTTCCCAAGAACATGTTTGGAAAATGCCTTTCCTTGCCTAGAAAGATTATTACATTCCTTCTGTGAATATACACTTGAATCTCATTCGTTCACTTTTCTGAACCTGGCACTTAAAAATTTTAAGTTGTGCTGGGCATGATGGCGCATGACTATAATCCCAGCTATTAGGGAAGCTGAGGCAGGAGGACTGCAAGTTCCAGGCCAGCCTGGGCTACTTAGCAAAACCCTGTCTCAAAATAAAACATAAACGCTCAGCTACCTAGTGAGGCACTCTGCAACTTAGTGAGACTCGGTTTCAAAATAAAGAATAAAAAATAGGGCTGGGGGTATAGCTCAGAGGTAGAATGCCCCTGAGTTCAATCCCCAGTACCACAAAAAAATAAAAAAATAAAAAAATAAAACATAAACGGCTGGAGATATATCTCGGTGGCAGAGTACCCCTGGGCTCAATCCCCAGTACTGCAAAACAGAAGTATAAGTTCTGCATTTTATATTATTATGGGGTTATGTCTAGATTTCCTTTTTATATTTTTATATCATTTAATTTCTTTAAATATGTATCAGAATAATTAGATATATGTATTAGGCATAATTAATCACCTTTTTGCAAGATCGCCAAACTTCCTACAAAACAATTCTTTTTGGCAAGCATTAAACATAGTTTATTAAGCTTATGGTTTTATAAAGTTTTCTCCACTTTGAACACCTCATAAAATTTGTTCTTAATGTTTGCAAGGCCTTTTAGTCATGTCTATATTTATTGGCACTATAGGTATAACTCATAAGCCGATTTTACCAGTAAACAGTCCATTTTACTAGTTCACAGAAATGAAAGAGGTAAAGATGTTAGATTTTTTTTTAATTGATCACAAAATTCTAACTCATCCTAAGAACTTTGTTCTGCCAATCATAATTAAAAAAAAAAAATTCCCCGCCAGGAAAGACTTCATTTTCTCAAGTTGCATTCAAAATCTCAACACTTCTTAATAATTCCTTGACCCTATCCCATCTATAACTTTCCCCTCCCCCATTTAAGAGGGAACATCAATCACTCTCTTAGTTTTTCCTCCTATATTATTATTCACTGATCTGCTACAACCCATAACTCATTGGAGTATCATTATTTCTGTATGTCTTCCCCATCTGTGGGATACAAGGACGGGGGCTGTACTGTCTTCAGTGACTCATTAATTCGTGTATTCAGTAAACATCTTGTTGCAACGTTCTAAGTCCTGTTTGCCAGCTCTATCTCAAGAGACATTAAATGACTATTTTTTGCCTAAGCATAGGGGAAAGAAAGAGTTAAAAAAAAAAAAAAGTAATTTCCCAGTTCCCTCTCCAAGAAATCTGTCTTCCATTCTGTGGCTGCTTCTTCCTGGCACTTCCTCCTCCGTGACACGTCAAGTCCTAGTGCCCGCCTGTGCCAGTCTATCCTGCTTCTCACCTCTCCAAATCCCCATACGCTAGAGGACACCTGGACTGGGGAGTTCCAGCTCTGGTTTCCTGAGGCTTACATTCCCAAGAGGCTCTTCCTATCAGCAGGTGCTCAGGGGTTCTTCCATTTGACTGAAACCCCCTCGTGGGCATAAACCCTTCCTTCAATTCTCCATGCTACATAGAGTAAAAACATAATGAAAAATGAGAACAGTAGGCCCCAAAGACATTGAGACCCTCTCCCAATGACAATGCTCGAAGCCCAGGTCCTGACCTCTCTCCCTCAGGTCATTTCAACCTACATCTACCCTAACTTAAGAGACAAGGAGCACCCCAGAGACAAGGGGCACCCTGAAACGTTCCTGTCCTAGTCATCCAAGTCCAGGCCAAGTAATCGGGCACCTCGGATGGGAATGAGGTCCCTGCCCTCCCCTCAGCCCTGCCTTGAGTTCCCTCTCCTTTCACGTACAGATCCTCTCCTTCCTGCCCAGCACTACCTGGAGCTCCCCCTCTTTCCTGCCCTTGCCTGGCCTTGAGTCCCCGCCCCTTCCGCCTTGGCATCCCCTCCTTCCGGCTCAGCCCCACTTAGCTCAGACTTGAGTCCCCGCCCCTTCCGCCTTGGCGTCCTCTCCTTCCGGCTCAGGCCTCCCTTGGGATCCTCACCCCCCACCTTCAGATAGCACTCCAGTGTCTATATGGTTTCAAATGCCAATTTTAATTTTATTGCTAAAGCTAGAGAGAAAATAGGACTTTAGATGAATGAAAAGTGAGTCCTCTTTTTGGAAAAGAAAAGTCTAAGATAATATTATAACCTGCTATCAAGCCAGGCGTGGTGGCGCAAGCTTGTAATCCCAGCGTTTGAGAGGCTGAGACCGGAGGATCCAGGTTCTTGGCCAGCCTCAGCTTCCTAGTGAGGCACTCCGCAACTTAGTGAGACCCTGTTTCAAAATAAAGAATAAAAAATAGGGCTGGGGGTGTAGCTCGGAGGTAGAATGGCCCTGAGTTCAATCCCCAGTACCGCAAAAAAAAAAAAAAAAATCATGCTATCACTTATAACATTCCCATTTTGGTTGATAAAATACAGTGTGCTTTACAGTTGATGGTGTCTTTGATTTGATTAAAATAAGTTGCTTGCTATTCTACAAAATATCACTTTTAAATGTTTTATAACTTTAAGGCGCTTTAACCATTTCCTCCAGTGCCTTAAATGATAACTTGTTAGGAATGCAAACTAGAGCCAGTTGTAATGAAAACTTCAATATTTCATTCTGTGGATGCTCTGGCCTTTCCTTGGCTGTTACATATTTATCGTGAACATGCAGAAGTGGGACACAAATCCCTCAGACTTTAACTGCTAGTTACAGAATACGCTTTTTGAATATTAAAAGTGGTGATGAGAAGACTAACCCATCCTATGATATTTGGCTTATGCCAAACTGGTATTTCCTTAAGATGCTGCTTATGAAGATAAAATGAAAACTACTCAACTAAGAGTTTCAAAAAAACTTTAAATGCAGTTTAAAATAATTAACTGTAACAATGATACTGTAAAAATAAGATGTGAGGTTCATCATAGTTTCTAAGTTGAACACACACATACTCTATAGGCTAACAGTATTATTCTGGATGTGTATTTGTGTTGTTTCCAGGTTGTTGTTGTTTTAATTGCAAGTAGAATTAGTAAATTATGGCATATACATATAATGGAGTAAAATTGGCACTGACAATAAACAACCCATTGCTGTGCATATAACTAAGGGTAACTCACAACCATTATGATTCAGTTGATAGGAAGTTCAACATGGACAAAAATAATCTAGATTCAAGATAGCTGCTTTCTTTAGAGAGGGGGAAGGGAGTAAGAGTTGGGAAGGAGTAATATTTGAGAGAAGGCTATAAAGAAGAGTCTGGGGTCTAGAGACACTGATTTCTTAACCTACTGATTACACGTGGGGGCTCATGAAGAATAATGATCCATCAGGATGAGCTCCGGTGATGTGTGTGCATCATAGTTCAATAGAAAGCTTACTTGGAAAAAATTAGTTATAAAAGTTTCTAGGAATTTCTATTGCTTGGGATGGCTTTTCTGAGGTTGATGTGCTATTCGAAAACTCCCCAAAGGAATTCACCTAAAAGGTGCTAAAATGCAAAGCAGAGAATGACCAGAGTTCAAAGGAAATCATCACACATGGGAAAAGACCACGTGCACCCTGGCATGTTCGACACATTCACAAGAATAATGTATTCAGGAATATATTCATAAGACTAGTACACCTGTAGCCACATTTACCTCAGCTACCTTCAGTATGTTTATAAGAAGAATCAGCGTGTTTGGTAGACTCAGCAATGAATATGGGTCATAAGAATATATTCTAGAATATGGTCATAGTCTGGCATGGTGGTACATGCCTGTAATCTCCGTACTTGGGAGGCTGAGAAAGGAGGATCGCAAGTTCAAGGACAACTTCAGTAACTTAGGGAGATCCTCTTTCAAGTTTAAAAAAAAATTTTTAAGGGTTGAGGATATAGCTCAGTGGTAGAAAAAGACCCTGTGTTCAATCCCCAGAAACAAAATAAATAAAGAGAAAAATAGAAAAGAAAAAGAAGAATATGGTCATAAATATATTCAAAGAATTGATAAATATGTCCAACTTGGTGAGCTAGCTTATGGTGATTTTGAGCCGGAGTATCTGCTGGGAGACTGGGGGCCAGGAGAGTGGCTGTCAACAGCTCAGCACCCTGCTGGGACAGGCTCAATCTAAGCTCCCCAGCGGTATTTTCTGGGAGACCTGGGAGGAGGAATGTGAACCCCCGGTCCTGCACAGCCCTCAAGCCCCTCCCCACTGTCAAGCACACGCCCTGGTTCCGTGATGTACAACTTGAGGCGTCTCCTTCCTACCCAGCTCCCAGGCCACTCAGAGACGGCAGTCACCCCTCTAGCACAGCGATTCTTCCAGAGCCTCTTTCCCCAGCAGTTTTGCTCTCCCAAACATGGCTTGCTCTATACAGCTTCAGAGCAGGCTCCTGAAACCTGAGATCAAACCTTCCCCGGGGCTGAACTACTCTGGTTCCGTAACTCCCCACTGGCAGTTGTATGCATTTTTTCCACTGACCCAAAGACACCGATGGCTGAGCACATATGTCAGGGGCTCAATACCTTATCTGTGCCTCATTCCCCACGGGCAGTCTACAGCAAGAAGAAAGCCATGGAGGTAAGGAGTCACCCAGCACCTGGGCAAGGGGACGGAGTCTCTCCTGATCGCTCTCCTTCCTTCTCCAGCTGACTGACGATGATCCCCTTGCTGTGGGATCTTACACACCTGCGTGGGTGTGCGGTGTGGATTACAGAAGATGTGCATGCTGGACCCTAGGAAGGGCCCGTCTCTGGGCCAGGGCATCTCAGGGGGTGCTGGCTGGCCCTGGTGTCCAGCAGGGGGCACGCTTGGGTCCAGCCCAACGCCCTCAGCACCAGGGATGCAGGCTCTCATGTTCTGCTCTGCTGAGTTTCCTAGCGTCTCCTGCTTCTGCCCACCATCCTGCCCTCTGGCCTTTCCCCACCACTCCCTGCCCCTCCCTTCTCGGCCAGGCCGATGTCCGCTGGGCAGTACCACTGGTCAGGAGTGGAGGAATGACATCTATATTCTTGTCTTGCTAGATTGCCCAGGCTGGCCTTGAACTTCTGATCTTCCTGCCTCAGCCTCCTGAGTAGCTGACATCCCAGGCATGTGCCACTGTGCCCAGCAGAAATGACAAATTTCTCATCAGGACATCAGATGCCCGCAGGGATCACCTGATGCAATCTTCTACTTTCTCATTAGCTCACCCACAAGGACAGATGAGCTGAGCGCGTGCCAGGCACTGTCCTGTCCGGGTGCCGCCTGTCACCGTCATCTCATTGTTTCTGTCCCACCCTGGAGGGTTTGAATGCTGAGGCATAAGAATGTGTTGTACGATTGGCCTGCATGCTAATGTAAGCAAGGGAATTCTTCTACAATATCATACTTGTAAATTTTTACTTTAGTTTTCCTGTGGGGTCAAGAACATGGAGCCCTTGTTCACTGGTTCCCAGAAGCCTCTCTGCCTGTGCCTCCTGCAGCCCACCTACCTTCCACCTTGGGCTTGGCCTCGGCCAGGCGCTCCTGGAACTTCTTCTTGAAGAAGAGGGCCTGCAGTCGCTGCTGGTAGTGGTCGATCCTGTGGGCAGGGCAAGCTGCGTCAGGAACCAGGCGCTGCCGGCCCCAGCTCCTGGGGCCAGCGCCCGCCTCCCCTCCCCCTCCTGCCTCGCCCGCCACCAACCTGCTCATTTCATAGAGGAAGCGATCCGCGCGGGCCATGCGCTCGATCTCGTGCTTGTGCTCCTCCAACAGGTCGATGTCGCTCTTCTCTGGGATGAACTTGAGGAGCTGCAGAGGGCAGGCGCAAGTCAGACAAGAGGCTGGCGGGCAGCTGGCAGGGGTGCATGCGCGGATCATGCGCTGCAGGCTGGGGGGCGGAGCTTGAGGGGAGGCATGGCGGCGGGTGTCTGCTCAGAGCAGGTGGCAGGGCACCCAGCTCACGACTTGGTTTTCCTTTAAAAACCTGATCTATGGCTCACGTACAAGAAGGTACACTATTGTTAAGTGTGCAGCTCAATGATTCCTTTAGGCAAACTTTATTGAGGTATAATCTACATAAAGTACAACCATTTTAAATTGGTTCATTGAGTTTTGTCAAGACCCTCCACCACTGAACCCCTATATTACGACAGGACATTTCTCTCCCCTTAGGAGGTTCCTTTGCTTCCCCCACACCCGTAGTACAGCCTGGACTGAATTCTAACACCTCGGCTTTGACTGTTCTTGAACTTCGTATAAACAAACTCATGCTGTGTGTCATGGTGTTAACGTCCCCCCTACCCCCAAATCCACGTGTTGAATATGTAATCCTCACATTAATATTTGAAGATGAGGCCTTCAGGAGGTGATTAGGACTGAGATCAGGAGGGTGGGGCCTTGATAACGGCATTAGTGGCCTGATGAAAAGAAGTCGGGGGCCACAGGCTAGGCGTTTGCTGTATCCTTATGTGATGCTCTCGATAGGCTGCAGTCCAAGGCCCGCACGGGACGCTGGTGCCATGCCCTTAGGCATGCCAGTATGCTGAACTGTGAGCCAAGTAAACTTTTATTATTTACAACCTAACCAGTCTCGGGTATCTTGTTACAGGAACAGAAAACGGGCTCAGATGCTGTCTGTTCTCTTTTGCACCTAGTTTCTCTCATTCAGCATAATGTGCAAGATTCATCATGCTGAGTATCGGTAGTTTTGTTTTTATTTATTCCTTTGTAGCATCCTGCTGCATGAAGATGCCACAGCCTACAGATCCACCTTCCTGTTGGTGGACGGGTGGGTAGTTCACGCTCTGGAAGTTTTATAAATAAAGTTGCTATGAATATTCTGTGTGTGTCTTTTAGTCAGTATTTGTACTGGTTTCTTTTGAGTGTAGACCTATGTGTGGGAGGGATCTAGGGGGCAGTAGGGTAGGTGCCTGTTTTGTCTTAAGATGTACTGCCAAATTGTTTTCCAAAATGTACCAGGCGAGGATCCCACTTGCTCCACAACCTTCCCCTCACGTGGCATGGTCAGTCTTCTTAATTTTAGCTGTTCTGGGGGCCAGTGGTGCACTCCATGCTTCACTGTGTCTCTGGGGACCAACACCACCGAGCACCTTTGGAAATCCTTTTCCATGAAGTGCCTGTTCAAGTCTTTTGCTCATTTTTAAGTTGATTTGTTTGCCATTTTTTCACCGATGTCTAGAGTTCCTTATCATGAGCATATTTGTCGGATGCATGCATGGTAAGTGTCTTCTGGGCTCTGGCTTGTATTTTCAGTCTTAGTAATCATGCCTTTTGACAGATAATGGTCCTTAATCAAGCCCAACGGATGTTGATTTTGTTTAGTGTTTTCTAGGTTTCTCTTAAAGGACACAACAGATTGAGGTGAAAGAGATTTGGGGAAGAAGTGACTATGGTTCACCCTGACTTTACCTTAAGACCCATAGTGGATTTTGTTCCACAGAACTCCTTCCAGGGATCTGGAAGATCCCTGACAACTTTTACCAGCCTTCCCCTACAAAGGTCGGTCCAGGGAAGTTTCTAGAGAAACCTTCCCCACTCCTCCTGCTGCTTTCTCCTTGACACGAGAGTCTCGGCCTCCCTGGGGGCTGTTGGGAAGGGGCGTGGCCGTCCCCAGGTTCATCCCCTCCCCTCCCACAGCAGCCTCACCTGCTCCAGCATGTCCTTAGCCAGGTCTTCCTGCTCATCCATCTTCAAGATGGCCTGCCGGATCTCCTCGTTAGAAAGCTTCAACCTGAGGCAAAGCCCATCCTGAGCAGTCCAGCCCTTCCAACTCAGGACGACCCCCAACCCTGCTCCTCCGGATGACAGGACCTCAGCCACCTCTCTCCCTAATGTGGATGTGGGAGTGCATCGGGGGTACCCCCCCTCCAAAGCCTTCTAGACCCGACTCAGTCACTCCATGTACTCTACCCTGAGGATTCGGCACACCCCACCATCAAAAGAAAATGAGGCCTGGGGCTTTGTAGGAGGAGAGAGTGGCAGATGTCCCCAAAGTGGCAGGCAAGAAGCAGCACTAAGAATAGCATGGGAGTCAGTGCCCCTGCCCCTGGCGGGGGAGGCCCCGCACAGAAGCCGTCCTGTGGGCACAGATACTGCCCTGTTTGTTCTGCAACCCCGGGAAGTGCTTGGGGGCCGACATCATGCTGCTCTGTGGCCCACACCCAGCAGGACCTCCATGGGCTTAGAGCAGCCCAGCCAGACAGTGACCGGGCCCGGCAGGGCCTCGTGCCCGGGGCAGCTTCCTGCCGGCAGAGCCCCAGGCTGCTGCTCTTCAGGAAGAGGGCTCTACTGCCCATTCTCTTTCTAAGAGACAACAGAGAGGGAGGCCAGAGCCTGCCATCACCCCGCTCCCGTCCCGGCCACCTCTTTCCCTAGGATTCAGCTCAACCACTTTCTTCTGCCCTTGCCCTTCCCAGGACTCCTTGGAGGCCCGCTCCCTCCCAGCAGTGACCAGTCCTGGGCGGGCCAGCACATACTTGGACAGAAGGATGATGCAGTTCTGGGCCCTCCGGCCGTCGATGACCGACAGCTCTTTGACCTTGCGGGAGGCCAGGTAGATGTCCTCGGTGGAGCCCAGCTCTTTCTGCAAACGGTGAACCCAGGGCGAGCGTTGAGACAGACGTGTGTTCCCCAGTAGTTTACTTACCCACCTCCCGCCCCCTGGGAACCACCCTCCTGGGGAGGAGAGAAAGGGAAAGAAAAAGACAGGAGAGACAGAGGAGGGTGCTTAATCACCCACTCTCACCAGAGGGACTTTACCACAGGCTAGAAAGGGATGGGGGCAGTGAGGAGCCCCCTTTTGAGGCATTATCCTCTCTGGGCAACCTTGGGAAGGGGCTGTTTCCAGGGAGGAGTTGTGTCGCCATAGGATCCACCTCCTATCCCATTGTCCCGCCAAGAAAGCCTCCCCCCGCTGATGAGAAGTTGGTCCAAGCCCACACGGTGTTCTGACTTCAGTAAAGGCACAGCGCCATGTGGTAGGGTTAAGGGCCTCCACCAGGTGAAAGGTGCAGCATGGAGGCCGAATTCCCTCCTCTGGGCTTCTAGCGATTCCCAGGAAACCCGAGCTCCTCCCCACTTCCTTCTCTCGGGCCTGGGCGGGGGTCGGGAGGCTGCCAGGTCTGCTCTTACTCTAGGAGCTTCTTCCAAGCACAGGTTCCGTGTCCCCCAACTCCAGGGGCTGCCGCTCACCTTGTTACCTGTGTGAACGGGGTCCCTGGAATTGTGCAGCCTTGCCTTGGGCCGGGTATGTGTGAGACAGAGCTCTAGAAGCACTCTCCTCACTGCAGTAGCAGTGGCTTCCACTGGCAGCAGAGGTCTGCTCATGTCCCTCCCTCTCCTACACTTTCTCTCTCTGGGGGCCTCCTGCCTGCCACCCCATGTGGACGAGTCATCAGGTAGGAGGCGGACTAGGGAAGCCCTGTCTTTGGGGCCCCGTTGAGGGGGGCAGTCCAGGGCAGTGGTGAAGATGTGGCGTGTTCAGAGCGCCAGGAGTGACTCACCTGCTGAGAAGGGTTAGTTATCAGCTCCTAGGCAGGCAGCAGCCACAGCCAACAGAGAATTAAACATGCACAACATTAGTCAAGAGGTCCAGGGGACCCAGGACCAGCAGGACAGACACGGGATCCTCAGCATCTACACTGTCTGCTTCGTCCCCCGGGGCCCCCAAGGTCAGAGACAGGACCTAGAAGTAGCCCTGGCCACGAGCTGCCCCCAGCAGGCATGCATTCGCAGAGAAGCCAGACAAGCGGGACCCGGCAGCTCCTCCCCCGCTCTGAGCCCAGTGTGGACGCTGCTCCCCGGTCCAGCCAGAGGCCGGAGCCCCACCCCGGGCGGGACTGCCCGCTCTTCCCTGTCCTCTGCTGAGGGTCTGCGGAGAGGCGGCTACCTCCACCTAGGACGAGACCACCGGGACGTGTGGGACAGGAACGGACCTGACCTGGAAGTTCAGGAAAGCTACGGAACATTCTCTGGGGCAAAGACAAACAGGTGTCTCTGAACCTGCTCCTTCCCCTCGTCTGTTCCTCGGTGCCCGGGAGGGGCGGGGGGACGTCCACCTGCATCTGCCTGCCAGGACACGGGACCAAAGCCACCAACCCAGAGCCTGCCTAGGACACGTGTGAAGACCTTGGCTCCCGGGACCTCCCCCACCCCACCACTCTCCACCCAGGGCTGCAAGATGGGGACGGGAGGAGACAAGGGCCGCACAGGCTGGGGAGGGGTGGGGCGGAGGGACTCGAGCTCTGCCTCTGTGACTTCAGTTCTGGAGACAAGATGGCCCTGGGTGAGCCCCACCTGAGCAGGTGGTGGAGTGAGTGGCCTCAGAGGAGAAAGAAGGACAGAACAGTCTAAACTGTTCTCGACTCACCGAGCTTGGAGACCCCACACCCCCTCCTTCCTGACTGGCCCCCCGCCCAGCCCCTCTCTAAGCCCTGGAGATTGGATTGGCCGGGCCAGATCCCTGGCCTGGAGGAGGAAGACTCAAGCTACCGGGAGGCGTGTGATTAGCAAGATGCCTGCCTCCCCTGCCCCTGCCCCTGCACCCCTACACACACACTCCCTCTGTCCCTGGAACCCACTGGGGAGCCCCAATGCCCCAGAGCACCCACGCTGAGCAGGACTCCAGGTCCTGCAGCCCTCTTATGGCCGTGCCTGCCCCAGTGGGGGGCAAGGGCTAGGATGTTGGCTGGAATTAGAGGCAGACAAGCGGGTGCTTTGAGCACCCACACTTAAATAAACAATCACCTGTTCTTTTTCTAGACCCCAAGCCAGGGCTCTTGGGAATGGTGGCCCTCGCCCTCATCCCTTTGGCTACAGCTCCAGGAGCAGTCAATGCGTGTCCTTGGTCCTGACTACCCTGGAGAAGCATTACCCACAGGTCTAAACCTGGTCCAAAGCAGGGCAGGACCCCCCTCCGCCCCCGCCAGACCACAGCGTCCAGGGGCGGGGTCTGTCAATGGCCCCCAAAGTCCTCAAGGCTGGGGCTCCAGCAGGCCAGAGAGACAACGGCCTCGACGTGGCCATTCCCAAACTGGAATCTAGTGTGCTAGTTACGTGCAGATTCCTGGACCTCCATTTAGCTCCCGAATCACATCCCATCCCTGAGGATGGGATCCAAGGATCGGCATCCATGGCAAGCCCTGTAGTCACTTGGCGTGGGTTAAGACGCGGGCCTCAGGGACGCCCTGCACTCCACCACCAGCCTACTCCCCTGTCTGTGCAGACTCTGGTCCACAGAGCAGAGCCAGCCTCAAGCCCTGAAGCAACCTGGAGCAGGACCTCCTTCCTTGCAGCATTAGCACCCTCGGCCACAGGCAGGGCAGCAAGAGACCCGAGAACGTGGTGGAAAGTGGTTGGAAGAGTTACGATGGCTTCTACGTGCAGTCTCTAAATTCTAGGCAAAGAGACCAGGGGTGAGTGGTGGCCAGGCCGGGTGCTCCACCTCCAGTGCTCCAGGATGAAGGGGGCAGTGGAGTGGATACTATGTCCTCACGTGACGTGTGCACACACGAGCTAGGTACACTCCGAGTCCCCCTGCCTGCACGCCTGTGACTCCTAGCTACATGTGTGAGGAGGGAAAACTGTGGAGAAGAGGGAAGAAGGAGGAGGAGGAGGAAGAAGAAAAAGAAGAGGGAGGAAAAGAGAAAAGGAAGGGAGGGAGGGAGGGAAGGACAAGTGGTGTGGTGGGAAGAAAGCAAGAACGAAGTCCAAACCCAAGAGGCCGGAGGGGGCGGGTCTTACCTGGTGCCTCTGATAGGCTGAAAACATTTTTTCAAAATCCTCCAGGTCCAGAATCCGAAACACCTGCATGTCATCGATCTCATTCCACACGGTGCCAGGCACACGCTCCTAAGAGGTGGGGTAGGGAGAGGATGCCATGGTTGACCTGACTCCTTCACTACGAAGATGTCAGCTGCTTCCCTGACCCCACCTGCCTCCTGGTGGCACGCACCACAGCGCCAGGCTTTCAGACCTTCAGGAAGAGCTCAATTCCTGCCCCAAAGCTCCGGCCCTTCTTGAACACTCTGACCCCAGGGTGAGGCCCAAGACAACTTCCTCTTCCTCCTTCTCACGTGGGGCCATGTGTGAGCACATCCCAGAAATCACGGGAGGCCCGAGTGATGGGCAGGCAGTTATGGAAGGGGTGCGCTGTGCTGTTTGCGCAAAAGCAAAGCTCCGCAGGCGCCCTGCACAGCCCTGTCCCCTTAGAAGACTCCTTTCTTGCTGAAATCGTCAGAAGGATGAGGGCACACACATTCAGGGGCCTCAAAGCCTCTTCGTAGGATACCTTCCCTGTATTGGAGATGGGCATTTTCTTTCCTATGCTCTCCCTCCTGCTTTCCCAGATCCTCAGAAAGTAGACAAATGCCAAAGTTGGGACACCCTGGTCCCTGGGGTGAACAGAAGACATTGCCAAGCTTCCTCTTGGTGAGACCCAGGGCCGGCCTCCCCAGCCTTTCCGACTGGGATGCACCCAGGACGTCACGTCCAGTGCTCTACCAGATCCCATGCCACCTCCGTGTTGGCCCTGCACGGCGGCCTACAAAGGAGCTTGCTCTGTTAGCCAAGTGGAGGACAGGCGCAGGGCTAAGAGGACGGGGCAGAGCACGCCCGGGGTTGAGGACTCCTCCCCTCCCGGGAGGCCTCACCTGTCCAGAGCTTTGCTGTCTGGAAAAGAGACCCTCCACCACCCTCTGCCTCGAGAGCAGCCAGGGAACCTTCTGAGTGCCTCCTCCTCCTCCTCCTCCTCCTCCTCCTCCTCCTCCTCCTCCTCCTCCTCCTCCTTCCTCCCCCTCAGCAAAGCCAGGAGGGAGAAGTGTACCTTTCTATCACTTTTATTTTCTTA
>PVLC010021103.1:17292-28582 GCA_004027655.1 Graphiurus murinus
ACTGGGGATGGAACTCAGGGGCATTTTACCTCCGAGCTATACCCCCAGCCCTATTTTTTATTCTTTATTTTGAAACCGGGTCTCACTAAGTTGCAGAGTGCCTCACTAAGCAGCTGAGGCTGGCCGCGAACCCGGATCCTCCGGTCTCAGCCTCCCGAATGCTGGGATTACAAGCGTGCGCCACCACGCCCGGCTACTCGGGGGCATTCTACCTTCGAGCTATACCCCCAGCCCTATTTTTTATTCTTTATTTTGAAACCGAGTCTCACTAAGTTGCGGAGTGCCTCACTAGGTAGCTGAGGCTGGCCCCGAACCCGGATCCTCTGGTCTCAGCCTCCCGAATGCTGGGATTACAAGTGTGCGCCACCACACCCGGCTGGAAGTGCAGTATATTATTAAAAATGTATATAATTGTGGCCTTTGGGGATTTCCCAAATGCACATAACATATCTAGGTCGGAAAGAGAAAACAGCAGAAATACAAGTCATAAAAACTGAACAGCACAACAATATTTAAAAGCAAATTCCTAAAAAGGCTAGAGTCTATTTTCCTTACAATGAACTCTCCCATAATTTTCTATTTACTGACAGAAAGACTATCACTAGGATATTGCTCAGGTTATAGCTACCAAACTTACCTGTCCTTTTCATGCTTCATCTTCTGTCTCAGCCTGATTTGCTTTGAATTCAGGTAAAACTACACAAGAAATATCATTAACTTATTATTTTTCAGTCCAAATAATTAAACCATTTGACATAATTATGCTATGTAGGAAACAGTGCAAAACAGTCATGCTTGATAAAGTTTCCTCTCCTAACACAAAACATAAAAATATTAAATTAAAACATCACGTAATAGCCGGGCGTGGTGGCGCACGCTTGTAATCCCAGCATTCGGGAGGCTGAGACGGAGGATCTGGGTTCTCGGCCAGCCTCAGCAACCTAGTGAGGTACAGTTTCAAAATAAAGAATAAAAAATAGGGCTGGGGGTATGGCTCGAAGGTAGAACGTCCCTGAGTTCAATCTCCAGGACCGCAAAAAAAAAAAAAAAATCATGTAATTAAAGTAAGATACAATTTAATAAATGGAATGCAAAAATATATTTAAATTACTACACTTTATCAAAAGAAGAAAGCCTTATTAGCTGCATTTAAAATGAAAAATAAGCTGACCATGGTGGCATATGCTTGAATCCCTGTACTTGGGAGGCTGAGACAGGAGGATCGTGGGTTCATGGCTAGCCTCAGCTACTTCGTGAGTACCTCTGCAACTTAGTGAGGACCTGCTTCAAAATAAAGAATTAAAAAATGGGGCTGGGTGTATAACTTGGAGGTAGAATGTCCCTGGGTTCAATCCGGAGTACCACAAAAAAAAAAAAAAGTAAAATAAGAACATTTTAGATGTAGAGACACCTAAGCTTTGTTTTTTTGTTTGTTTTTTTGGCAGTACTGGGGATTGAACTCAGGGGCATTTTACCTCCGAGCTACACCCCCAGCCCTATTTTTTTTAATTCTTTATTTTGAAACTGAGTCTCACTAAGTTGCGGAGTGCCTCACTAGGTAGCTGAGGCCGGCCGCGAACCGGGATCCTCTGGTCTCAGCCTCCTGAATGCTGGGATTACAAGCATGCGCCACCACGCCCGGCCTGAGATACCTAAGCTTTGTACTCAATTTTGTGATTAATTTTATAAGTGCTTGGTTGAAAAGGCAGAAATGAGCTAGATGTTTAAAATCATCATTTTAATGCTGTAAAAAAAAGGTTTATCAAAAACCTACTGCAAAGAGTTCACTGTGACTTAAAATTCTTCAAAAGTTATGCACCACACCACAAGGCAAATTTACAAATGTCAGATATATACATCTTTTTTTTTTTTTTTTTTTGGGTGGTACTAGGGATTGAACTTGGGGCATTCTATCTCCAAGCTACACTCCTAGCCCTATTTTTTTTTTCTTTATTTTGAAACAGGGTCTCACTAAATTCAGGAGGGACTCACCAAGTAGCTGAGACTGGTTGTGAACCTGTGATCCTCCTGTCTCAGCCTCCCAAGTACTAGGATTACAAGCGTGAGCCACCACACCCAGCAGATATATTCCAATATTCTTGATTCTGTAGACTTACTGGAATGTTTCTGGGGCAGAAGGGCTCATGTTCTTGTCCCCGTTTTTCTGCCAGGTGATGTAAGTACTCTGTCATTCTTTCTTTCTGTTTTCTTTTCATCCAGGCTCGAATCTCTCTTCTTTCCTTCTCAGTTCTTTGTGCATGTCTGCCAGAAGAATGCTGTACCCTGAGAAATTTAAGAAACCAAGGTCTAATTTAAATTTGTTGTGCAGATAAGATGTATCATGACTAAATACCTAAATACTACAAGTTGTACATGGTGAATGTCTGTAATCTCAGTACCTGGGATCGCAGGCTCATGGCCAGCCTCTGCAACTTAGCGAAACCCTCAGCAACTTAGTGAGACACTAGTTGAAAATAAAAAACATAGGACTGGGAGTGTAGTTCAAAGGGAGAATGCCTCTGGGTTCAATCACCAGTACCAAAACAAGAAACAACAACAAACTATTCATTTGGAAAGACTTTGTCCCATCTTGAAAGGCAGTATGATCTCTTGTCAGTTTTTTCAATGTATTCCCTGAACTGCAAAGAAAATGGTCTCAGGAACAACTTCAGTTTGGCTGAGTTAACAGTTAAGTGTGGCAAGAATGCTGTAGCAGCTGGGTGTGGTGGTGTATGCTTATAATCCCAGTACTTGAGAGGCTGAGACAAGAGGATCTAAGGTTTGAGGACAGTCTCAGCAAATAGTGAGACTCATCAACCCAGTGAGACTCTCATTAACCTAGTGAGAAGAGTTTCAAAATTAAAATAGGGCTGGGGGTATAACTTGGAGGTAGAATGCCCCCAGGTTTATCCCAAGTAACACACACACACACACACACACATACACACACACACACACACACACACACAGAATGCTGTGGCTGGCCCAGGCCTACAAACACAGATGACTATGTTTGTGAGGCTTCACCAGTGACTTAGCTGAAGCATTCTTACAATATGCTGCACTCAGCTGGATATGGTGACACAGGTCTGTAATCCCAGTACCTGACAGGCTAAGAGAATCAGAGATTCCAGGCCAGTCTCATCAACTTAGACCCCTGACAATTTAGCAACATCCTGTGGGTGTGGCTTTAAGGTAGAATGCCCCTGGGTTCAATCCCCAGTACCAAAAAGAAAAGGAAAAGCCGGGCGTGGTGGCGCACTCTTGTAATCCCAGCATTCGGGAGGCTGAGACCGGAGGATCCAGGTTCTCGGCCAGCCTCAGCTACCTAGTGAGGCACTCCACAACTTAGTGAGACCCGGTTTCAAAATAAAGAATGAAAAATAGGGCTGGGGGTATAGCTTGGAGGTAGAATGCCCCTGAGTTCAATCCCCAGTACCACAAAAAAAAAAAAAAAAAAAAAAAAGAAAGAAAGAAAAGGAAAGGATATATTGTACTGTGAGACCTTGTCTCAATTCTTTCCTCACAGGTGTTTCTCCAGCACATCTCTTGCACATCGAACCCATCTTGACGTCTGCTTCTCAAAGGATCTGACTAACACAAGTGGATCTTTAAGTGGTTCGAGAAAATGATGGGGTCCGGGGGTAGCTGCATCACCCCTCCGGAATGTGAAGACCTGAAGGATAACCTTGGGGACCCCCTGCACAGGGCTGGATCCACATCAGTACAGCAGTCTGAGAGCTGGCCCTCACCTTTTCTGGCTCCTTTCCTTTTTCCCCTCAGAGGTGTGTCTTCAAATAAAGCTCCTGCTTATCTAAATCCCATCTTGGCATCTGCTTCTCAGAGGACTTAGAGCTAATGTATCAGTGAATATTATCAACAGAATGTCCTCCTGGCACCTTATATCTAAATCTGCATTCTCTAACTTGTTAAAGAAATCACCATCAATTCAGTGACCCAAGAAAACCTGTCAACCTCACTCTTGGCAGCCTCCAGCATTCACATAGCCCTGTGACCTGTGCTCTCCCTTCTGATCCTTTTAAGTCTTCTAAATGATTCCCAGTTCTAGCTAAAAGCCCTTTGCTGAGTCCATACTGCTATGGAAAAGGTGAAAGCAGCCAGTGCCTCTGGTCCCCACTGCAGTCAGCCCACCCAGCCACACACACACACACACACACACACACACACACACACACACACACACACACACACCCTAGCCACATCTGGTCATCACATCTTTGCATGTTATCTGTCTGGAATAACCTTTCTTCCAGTTATCAGCCACTAGTAGAATGTCTATTAACCCTTTGAAATAAGAATCAAATTCCAGAACTGCAGAAGCTGCCTTCTTTGACTGACTTTCTTCCCCTGAGCTCCCATATCACCCTGCTTGAACTTGGTCTTACGCTTTATCTCCATTCAAGAGTAGAAATCAATTCTTATTTTTCTTCTAATTCTTGACATTTTATAGACTGCTGGTAAAATATACGTAACATGATCATTAACTTCAGGGAAAAAAAGGACAAATAAGAGTTAACCAAACATACATGTTAGTTTAGGAAGTCAGGGTTTACACTGCCTTGATATAAAGTTATAATATAGCAGATAAATTTCATAATTATATAAAAATAGTCTTTCTTTTTTCTCACTCTCTCTTCTGGTAACAGTCCTATATATCTGATAGTAAAACACTACATTTTCACTGAGGCAATAAACAGAATTGAACTAGGAAATAAAGAAATATAGCCAAATCCCATAAGGTTGACTATTTTATATAACCACGTCTAGAAATTTCAGGGAAGCATAGGTAGGAGAGTCAGACTACATTCTATCCAGGACAGACTGCAAGGAAAAACATTTTAGCCTTATGTTCCACGAAAAGGCCATCATCAAAGTATTCTAAATTGCCAGGCACAATGGCGCAAACCTATAATCCCAATACTTGGGACGCTGAGACAAGAGGATCACAGGTTCAAGGCCAGCCTTGGCAACTTAGCAACTTAGTGAGATCCTGTTTCAAAATAAAAAAGGGCTGGATTCAATCCCTAGTAACATACACACACACACACACACACACACACACACACACACATACACACACACACACACACACATACACGGTATCCTAAGGATTAATATTTTGGATAAAGTACCATGAATAAAATCATTAATTACTTCTAATAAGAAGGATTAAGTGTACATTATACTTAGAGTGATGAGACCTGGGGAAAATACAGACGATGTGGATATGCTGTATTAGTTAAATAAACCACTCTATACACTGTTGGGGGAAAAGGGAGGAATGATACACATCACAAAACATATGAAGAAAACTGTTCTTATCTTCAAATTTGTTTCATAAAAATTATATTAAAATGTGGCAAATTTTGAACATTCATGAACCAGAAACATTTTAAATGGGTTACAAGTTTACTATTCAGTGCAGAGCCCAGGGTCCATTCCCAGCACCAAAACAACATCAACAAAGAGTTCTTCGGCCATTACCTGGAGATGCTCCTAGCCTGCTGTTCTGTTAAGCCAAGCTCTTCACTGGACACTCCACCCTTAGTCATGAGGTCATCAATAATGTCTGCAATGTCAGTCAGTCCAGTCATCTGGAGTGGGTCCACTGAAGCGCTTCAATGGAAAATGTAGTTTGAAAAATACAAACCAGTATCGGCAATTTAATTACATTAAGCAAAAACAAATATAAAACTGCATTTTAAGAGCAGAAATGGACTAAAAATGACAAACATATCTACTTTTCCTTGTATTTCTGTATTTCTTGTATCTCTCAGGGGAAAAAGCCTACTCATCTACAATTGATAACTTCATAGGTACTCCAAAAATAACAAACTTTAGGCCTAGGAGAAAACTTCCATGGATCTTATCTACTGAAATTTAACACATATTTAGTAAAAAAAAAATATATATATATATATATACATGTACATATATGGCAAATGTAATCTATTATAATATAATTACCTATGTGAAAACAGCAAGGGATATAACATACTTCTCAGTTTCTTAAAACATCCTATTCCCAATAGGAATTTATTATGCTCCTTTAAACCATAAAAAGATGTGTAATGTAAAACTTTGCATTTGTAGGAACAAAAATTCCATAACACATATTTACATCTCAATTTAAATAAAATCATGAATTCTTAATATATTTACCTTTCAAGTAATTCATCACTGTTATTCATACCTTAAAAAGAGAAACATTATTAATAAAAATTTTAGGTTATTTTTTACTTAGAAATTATATAACCAGAAACTAAATCCTTCCTTCCTTCCTTCCTTCCTTCCTTCCTTCCTTCCTTCCTTCCTCCCTCCCTCCCTCCCTCCCTCCGTCCCTCCCTCCCTCCGTCCCTCCCTCCCTCCGTCCCTCTGTCCCTCCCTCCCTCTGTCCCTCCCTCCCTCCTTCCCTTCCTTCTTTCCTTCCTGTTGAACTCAGGGGCATTCTACCTCTGAGCTACATCTCCAGCCCTATTTTATTTTTTACTTTGAAACAGGGTCTCACTGAGTTACAGAAGGCCTTGCTAAATTGCTGAGGCTGGCCTCAAACCTGTGATCCTACTTTATCAGCCTCCCAATTACTGGGATTACAGGTGAGCGCCATCACTCTGGGCTAAAATATTTCCAAACCCCTACATTGGTTTAAAAATATATACATATAAGATATTTATATTCTTTTTGAATATGCTATTTAGTAGTGGATACTGTGTACATTTTTTTTTTTTTGCTTGTGCATATGCGTGCATGCCTGTGTGTGTGTGTGTGTGTGTGTGTGTGTGTGTGTGTGTGTGTGTTTGTTACTGGGGATGGAACCCAGGGGCATTCTACCTTTGAGCTACACCCCCCAGCCCTTTTTTTTAAAATTTTATTTTGAAACAGGGTCTCTGTAGATTGACGAGAATCTCACTACTTGCTGCAACTATCCTAAAACCTATGATCCTTCCTGTCTCAGCCTCCCAAGTACTGGGATTACAAGCATGTGCCACCATGCCTGACTACTGTGTATATTTTTAAATTATTACTTTTCTGTACTGAGTACTCTGTAGAATACATTTGAGGAAATATAGCTCTTCTTTGCTTAGTAAACAGTTTGGAGTACTGGAACACAATTTACTTAAAAATGAAACAAAACAGCAAACCTCTGGGGATCTGAAAGTAATACATTTTAGGAAATGCCGAATTTAAATTCTGACTTCATTTTCAAGCCATTTTTGGAATTCTTCCTTTGGGGCAGCCTTCATAGACTACTTATTAAACACAATCAAATTTCTTCTTCTTTTTGGGGGGTGGGGGTACTGAGGATTGAACCCAGGAATATTCTATCACCAACCTACATCGTCAGCCCTTTTTATTTTGAAACAGGGTCTAAGTTGCTGAAGCTATCTTCTCAAGTACTGGTATTAAGGTATGTGCTATCATGCCCACCTAACTTCATTCCTTGGTTACCACAATTCCTTCTTTTAAATTCCCGTGACACTCAGCCTCATCATTTACTGCACTTACCAGAAAATGTCTTTGAATTACCAAAAATTTAAATTTAATTTTTATTACCAAAAATTAAATCCATACTCAATCAACAAATTATCTGCCACTAAGAATACTCAGAAGAATGCACTAAGAAATGGAAGCTAATTTTATTTTATTCATTTATTTACTTATTATTATTATTATTATTATTATTATTATTATTATTATTATTATTTTTTGCGATACTGGGGATGGAACCCAGGGGCATTCTATCTCTGAGCTATACCCCTAGCCCTATTTTTAATTCCTTATTTTGAAATAAGGTTTCACTAAGTTGCAGAGGGCCTCACTAAGTAGCTGAGGCTGGCTGCAAACCTAGATCCTTCTGTCTCAGCCTCCCAAGTACTGGGATTACAAGTGTGTGCCACCATGCCCGGCTTGGAAGCTAATTTTAAAAGAAGAAAGCTAAGCTATTTTCAATCAGTAAAGCACAGTAGTAACAATACATCTTTCCAATATGGTAACTTTGGAGAAAATACCCAGTAGAGCATCTAAATTCTTAACTTTGTTAAAAAACCAGGCATGGTGACACATGCTTGTAATCCTAGTACTTGGGAGGCTAAAATGGAAGGATTGCTGCCAGCCTCAGCTACTTAGTGAGGCCCCCCACAACTTAGTGAGACCCTGTTTCAAAATAAAGAATAAAAAATAGGACTGGAGGTATAGCTCAGAGGTAGAACGCCCCTGAGTTCAATTCCCAGTACCTCAAAAAAAAAAAAAAAAAGATAATAATAATAATATAGCCTGTTGTGGGGGGTGCATGCTTGTAATCCCAGTACTTGGGCAGCTAAGACAAGAGGACCATAAGGTTCAAGGCCAGCCTCAGCAACCTAGCAAGACCCTGTTTCAAAACAAAAAATAAAATAGGGCTGGGGGTATAGTTCAGAGGTAGAATGCCCCTGGGTTTAATCTCCAGTACCATATACACACACACATACAAATAAAATAATAATAATAATAATAATAATAATAATAATAATAATAATTTCTTAAGTTTAAAATCAGACATTGAATACTAGAGAAAAACATTTCAATTTTTCCATCTTTATATGGTAAATACTCTGCTCTATTATTCATATCACAAAATTTATTTGTTAGGACTAAAGAATAACACTTTTAATTAGAATGTCCAAATAAAATGGAACATAAAGTGTCACTAAACCCTTCTAAGTCTCAATGTCCTCAACTGTAAACAGAATAATAATAGCATTTGCCAGGCTTCCCAGGGTCTAGGTATGCAGGAGAACAATGCCCAGCATATGTCAGAGGCTAAGTACAAAGCACTGTTCTGTTTTCAGTTAAAATTCAAAGTTTTCATAATTGGCAGTTTAAATTTCTCAGTTTTTGTAAAAATCAATTATGGTAATTCCAGTTGTGTGTGTGTGTGTGTGTGTGTGTGTGTGTGTGTGTGTGTGTGTGAATGTATGTGTGTGTATACACATACACATACACTTGTAGTCCCAGCATTTGGGAGGCTGAGACTGGAGGATCCGGGTTCACAGCCAGCCTCAGCTACCTAGTGAGGCACTCCGCAACTTAGGGAGACCCTGTTTCAAAATAAAGAATAAAAAATAGGGCTAGGGGTGTAGCTTGGAGGTAGAATGCCCCTGAGTTCAATCCCCAGTACCGAAAAAAAAAAAAAAAAACCTGCTATCCTCCTATCTGAGCCTCCAAAATACTAGGATTATAGGTATGCACCACTGCTCTTGGCTTCCAGTTATATATTTAACATTTATATGTTATGTAGAGCTGGGCATGGTGTCACACCCCTGAAATCCCAGTACTTGGGCAGCTGAGAAAGGAGGATCACAGGTTCAAGGCCAGCCTCAGCAACTTAGTGAGCTCCTATTTCCAAATAAAAAGTAAAATAGGTCTGGGGATATAGCTCAGAGGTAGAATGCCCCTGGGTTCAATCCCAGGTACCAAAAAAAAAAAAAAAAAAAAAAAAAAAAGAGAGATTAAGTATCTTTGGAAATTCTTCATGTGAATGGCATAAGTTTTAACTTCCCTTCCTCTGAAATTACAAAATGACTTTACAAGTCTCTCATGATATATTCCCAGTAGATATAGTTCAGTACCATTGTAATGGTGTAAATGAAAGAGGGAAAAACACACCAGGAGAAGTAATGTTCAGGTCACTGGAAAGGCTGACGGCTGACTCCGCAGAAGGAAACACACAGGTCTTCTGACTAGAATGATTTTCTGTTACTGAAAATTCAGCTTCTGAAGACTCCTTTCTGTTACTTTGATCTTCCTCATCCAGATGAGTTAGGAAGTGTACTAATCCAGAATACATAAAAATCATATGGAAAAATGTAACAATTGATAACATGGCAACAAAGATATATTGGAAGTTTGCAACATATTATTCTGATGGCTTTCTATAGGATAATGAACTAATTTATTATAAAATTTAAAATACTACCTCTCACAAAAAACAAATTTAAGAAAGGATAGAAATCATAATAAAAGTTCAGGACAGGAACAGATAGAAGATAGTTTTGAAAAAGAAATAGAACTTCTAGATATTAAAAATATAGTCATCAAAATTAAAATCATAATGAATAGGTGAAACAGCAAAGACAACATAGCAAAAAATGGAATTAGTAAACTAGAAGTCAGATCAAAGGAAATCATTGTAAGTATACCAACGGGAGAAAAATAGGCAAAAAATATGACAGAATACTTGAGAGAAATAAGGAATAGAGGGAGAAGGTACAACATACTTTCAATATTTATTTACTTATTTATTTATTTATTTATTTATTTATTTATTAGTACTGGGGATTGAACCTGTGTTTTAGCTACACCTCCAGCCCTACTTTATTTTTTTGTTTTGAAACAGGATCTCACTAGGTTGGTGAGTCTTGCTAAATTGCTGAAGCTGGTCTTGAACCAGTGATCATCCTGTTTCAGCCTCCCAAATACTGGGATTACAAGAATGCACCACCCACACTCAGCTTCTAATAGTATTTTTAGAAAAAAGAAAAGGAGAAAAAACAAGACAATGGAAACAATACTCCAAAAGATAATGAATGAAGAATTCCCAGTGTTAAACCTCCAGGCGGGGCATGGTGGCACATACCTGTAATCCCAGTACTTGGGAGGCTAAGAAAGGAGGATCACAGGTTCAAGACCAGTCTTAGCAACTTAGCAAGACCCTCAGCAATCTAATGAGACCCTGTTTCAAAACAAAAAAATAAGGATGGAGGTGTAGCTTGGAGGAAGAATGCCCCTAGGCTCAATCCCTGGTGGACAGACAGACGGAAGGAAGGAAGGAAGGAAGGAAGGGAGGGAGGGAGGGAGGGAGGGAGGGAAAGGAGAGGAGGGAGGGAGACACCAAAAGTTAACCATCCCCAAATGGAAGAAATAATGAAGGTAAGAACAGAAATTAGTGAAAAGGAAAATTAAGAAACAATAAAGAGCTGAGCACAATGGCACACACCTATAATCACAGTACCTGGGAGGCTGATGCAGGAGGATCTTACCTTTGAGGCCAGCCTCAGCAACTTAGCAAGATCCTGTTTCAAAAGTAAAAAATAAGCCGGGCGTGGTGGCGCACGCTTGTAATCCCAGCATTCGGGAGGCTGAGACCGGAGGATCCGGGTTCGAGGCCAGCCTCAGCTACCTAGTGAGGCACTCCGCAACTTAGTGAGACTCAGTTTCAAAATAAAGAATAAAAAATAGGGCTGGGGGTGTAGCTCGGAGGTAGAATGCCCCTGAGTTCAATCCCCAGTAC
>PVLC010021104.1:0-28425 GCA_004027655.1 Graphiurus murinus
TTACTCTACAGATAGAGGTCTAATATCTAGGATATACAAAGAACTCAAGAAAATCACAGCTAAGAAAGCAAACAATCCAATCAAAAAATGGGCAAAGGATCTAAATAGACACTTCACAAAAGAAGAAATACAAATGGCCAATAAATGTATGAGGAAATGTTCCACATCATTAGCAATCAGAGAGATGCAAATCAAAACTGCCTTGAGATTTCACCTAACTCCAGTCAGAATGGCAATCATAAAAACACGAACAACAACAACTGCTGGCGAGGATGTGGAGAAGTGGGAACTCTAATACACTGTTGGTGGGATTGCAAACTAGTGCAACCTCTCTGGAAAACAGTATGGAGGATCCTCAGACAAATGGGAATGAGCCTACCAAATGATCCAGCAATACCACTTCTGGGTATCTTCCCAAAAGAAAAGAAACCAAACTATCAGACCAACGTATATGCATCTATGTTTATAGCTGCACAATTCACAATAGGCAAACTATGGAAGCAGCCAAGATGTCCATCGACAGATGAATGGATTACAAAACTATGGGATATGTACACAATGGAATTTTACTCAGCCATAAAGAAGAACAAAATCATGTTATTTGCAAGGAAATGGAGGCAACTGGAAAACATTATGTTAAGTGAGAATAGCCAGTCACAAAGAGTAAAGAAGCATATGTTCTCCCTAATTTGCGGGTGCTAGGGAGAAGATGGGGCATAAGAGGGTCTCCAGACGAAAAAGGAGAGACCCTCGAAAGCAAAGAAGTTGATTTAGCCGAGGGGGTTGGACGGGGGTGGGGGGGGGACACTAATGTATACCAAGGTTACTCATTAAACTGAACTTGAGAGGGAGGGAGGGTGAGGGAGCGGGGTGGGAATTGGGGGAAGGGGTCAAATGAGAATTGTGAGCACATGTATCGTTATCAATTTGCACCTAACAAAGATGTATGCTTACAATGTATGAATAAAAATAAAAATTAAAAAAAAAATTAAATTAAATTTCAAAAAAGCCACCAGGAACGCTTTGGGGACTGAAGATTTGGAAAGGGGCTATTGACACCAAGTTTCTGGGCTCCTACCAAGCCCAAGTTGCACTTGCTGCTGAAGGGCGTGGAAGTCAGATGGTGAATTAAGATTCCTTGGTGAGACCTTGCACAGACTATAAGTGACCAGATTGCTAATTTTTATGAAGTACCCAGTTTTCAACTTTAGGGAAAGAATTACGGATAAGAAAAGATGACACATGTTCTGAACTTGTTTTCAGCTGACACGAATGCTGGTTGAGAAGCATCACATCTCGCCACAGGCCCACAGCGACAGGACAGAGTAACCATGAACTGAAACCATTAATCGAAATAAACCTTTCCTCATTTTAAAGATGTTTATCTCAGACACTTTATCACAGTGACAGAAAGCTTACCCACTGAATTTCTTTGTTTTAAAAAACTGGCATTGAGTGTCATTAGCTTAGGAATGGACATGTCTGAGGCTCCCACCTGAGGACCTGAGACCCTTTTTCTAGATTAACTGCTTCTCATTGCTGCTCCTAAACAGTGGGCTCAAAGTGCTCACTTTCCCCATTCTCTTGGTTTTATTCCACTGTTACTATTTTCAAGGTGACTTCTTACATGAAAAATGAGTGCCCTACAGCTGCTGCTTCCAGATCAATGTTAGTGCCGAAATATGAACACAAGTTATTTCATTTTCCCTTTTGATTAGTTTGGATTTTTTTTTTTAACATCAAAAACAATGGGATTAAAAAAAAATCAGAGTTGCTTCGCAAGCATAGTCTAAATAAACTGAAAGTGATTACGCAGTAATAACAGGACATGAGTAATGCATTTAACCTTTCTGGTCTATTTTCCTGAAAGCAGCTGGGTGAGAGGGAAGGGAGCAATTTGGATCAGATGATCTCAAAGGTTCTTCCCAAGCGGCAGTTCTAGAATGGTGTTAGTCTTAATAACGCCTCCCTGAGAATACGTATTGACAAACCATGTCAGGAATATCACGGAGAGAGAGAGGATATATTTTATGTATTACATTTTTGCACTATATGATATCTAGTACATTTTCTGGAAGGGTCTTGTTTGACCAAATAAGATTTACAAAGATTTCTTTTCGACCAATTGCGTCTTCAATTATTTTCACTGGAAGACTAAACTGAATGATTCAAATTAGAATCTTCTTACCTCAAAGCTAAGTTTTGCTCCACTGAACAATGTGCAAGCCTGATATGATTTTTATAAGGACCTAAAGTCCTCACTGATGGTTGCTGGTCAGTTCAATCTCTATTCTCTCAATTATAACCAATTAATTCTTTGTATTATGTTTTCTTAGCAAGCCTATTCTCTACCTCCTCTCCCCCAAAATACTACTGCACTTTTTTTTTTTACTAAGCCATCAACAATCTAGTCAAATCCTGGTGCCACAAGATCCAGATAAAGAGCACTTCATGATATACCTTTACAGATAAAGTAAGGGCTGGGGATGTGGCTCAGTGGTAGAGCGCTTCCTTGAATTGAGTGAGATCCTGGGTTCAATCCCCAGCACCACAAATAAATAAATAAATAAAATGACTATTCCTGAGAGCTTTCCCAGGTTGGGCTTTGGAATATCCCTCATATAAAAATTTCACAAATCAAACTAGAATTTTATGTTATCTTAAAGTATACAATGCCAAGTACTTTCACTCAAAGAAATGATCTCTTCTTTCTCTCACCATGATATTTAGACCATAGAAGAGAAGACAGATTTGGAAGACTGCATGTGCCTTTATAATACTACTGGGAATATATTTCAGTGATCAGTAGGGGGAAAAATAGCAGTCTCCAGCTAGCAGTTTCCTAAACAGGTGATTGAAGATGATTAGAGAAGGGTGAAATTCAGTTTGAATAGCCAAACAAAGGAACTCTGTCATGAAAAACAGGCAAACAAACTATTCTATTGAGAAATATCAAAATAAGAAAGGTGAACACAGAAAGCTGACCTTCCTAGCAGCACGTTAAAATCCTCGATAAAAGACTTGAACTAGCTGTAGCTAGTAACAGGCCAATTTCTTCTATGTCTGTAAGCTCTAGAAAACAGCAGCGATGGAACATGTTGGCTCCATCCCACAATCCTCCCTCTAAAAGATTCTGAAGAATTCAGACAATGAAAACAATGGAAAGAACCAAAGGCCAGGCTGAAAAGCCAGGCACCAACAAAACCTCCCACTGCCTGCCATTCTGGCACTGAAATCTTTCTTTTGAAATCTATGCAAATATCCTGAAAAGGGTAATGAAATTTTCATTTATCTCTGCATGGATCAGCTGTTCTTGGGATTCTTCTGCTAAAGCAAAATGCCACTGCTGGCAGAACAGCAAGAAGAGGTCTTTCCAGAATCCCCAAGATTTCAGAAAAGTCTTGCCCAACAGATAAACATAAAAGTACTCTCAAGCTCTAACACGTCCTGCCCTAAAAACCTCTCTACGTTCACATGTAGTATAATAATGCCCTCAGCAACATGATATAGAAGGAAGTCACAAATTTTTAACCATAGCTATATAAATGTAAGCAAAAATGGCTTAGTACTTCTTATTTCTGTTACTGCTACTATTGAAGTTAAGACATAAACACTCTACCTTTTCTGGTGAGGCCTTGTGAAAACCAAATGAGATCACAGGATGTGACTGTGTCCAGGGAAGCACTGCAGGGTGCGGGGTTAGGAACAGGCCTTGGTCATCAGCTACACATGGATTCTATCTGTTCTGCCAGTTTCTCATCCCTGGACAAATTGCTTTACCCACATCAGCCTTAGATTCCTCCTTTTTTTTTTTTTTTTAAGGGTACTAGAGGTTGAACTCAGAGGTATTCTTCCTCTGAGCTACACCCAAGCCTTGTTTTTATTTTTTCTTTGGAAGCAGGATCTCGCTGAGTTACTGAGGGACCTTGATAAGTTGCCAAAGCTGGCCTTGAACCTATAATCCTCCTGTCTGAGCCTCCCAAGGTCTGGGACTACACATGTATGCCACCATGCCTAGAAGATTCATCATTTTTAAAGAGGAGATATGATGGTACCCCAGCTGAGAGAGTTATTCTCTTGATTATAAAGCAAGTCAATCAATACTAAGTATTAACATAGTTCCCAGAGCATAAGAAATATGCAACAAACGATGTGGCTATTGAGAACTGGCTAAGACTAAAAAGAGCCTGACACATATCAAAGTTCAAAATATTTTGAGGAATGAACAACTAATGACAAGCTTATCCTGTCTGACAGATGAGAAGCTTTCTGTAAACCAGGGTTCATCCTCACATTCCTTTTATGTTCCTAACATAAAAGCAAGGTAGGATGTACGCTAAGTGAAATAAGCCAGTCATTGCATGCCTGTAATGTCAGTACTTGGGAGACTGAGACAGGAGGATCTCAGATTCGAGGCCAGCGCCAGCCAGCAACTTAGTGAAGCCTTCAGCAATTTAGTGAGACCCTGTTTCAGAATAAAAAAGATAAAATAGGGGTGAGAGTGTAACTCAGAGGTAGAACACTCCTGGGTTCTGTCCCCAGTTAAAATATATATATATTGTATGATTCCACCCTTAAGAGCTAGTTGGCATAGCCAAATTCGTAGATGGAAAGTAGATTGGTGGTTGCCAGGGGCCGGGGTAGAGGGGGAAATGGGGATTTAGTGTTTATTGGGTACAGAGTTTCAGTTCTGCAAGATGAAAAGAGATGTGGAGGTGGATGGTGGCAGCAGGTGCATACCGACATGCGTGCACTCAGTGCCACCCAACTGTGCGGTGAAAAACGGCAAATTTCATGTATATGCATTTTACCACAACTTTAAAAAAGAGCTGGCAATTGGAGAATATGAGGTTAATTTAGTGGCTGATAATTTACCAACGACCAGTCATTTGAATCAACTCTAATTGTCATGCTGGTCCTGTGCCAGTCACTGGGGTGGCACCCTAACTCCGCTTGGCACTGGGTAGAGAACACCCGGAAGGAACATTTACAAGAGCTAACTCTAGTTCCCCATTCTAGGGCCTCTGCTTTTTATTTTTAATATCTGCAGGCAATAACACTGACTCAGAATTTAAAATTTCTAATTATGAGTGAATTCCAAAAACTAAATGGAGAACACAAGGAAGAGAGGACAAGATGAGGTAATGTTGATGAGGAAGGAAGACATCGTTTTCTGAATCTGTTTCTAATCCTTCGACTCTGTCTGGACCAATTCCCGCAGTGCTGGGACCAATTCCCGCAATGCTGGGACCAATTCCCGCAATGCTGGGACCAATTCCCTGGGGAATTAGAAATGGGCTCAGTGGCATGGCCCAGTTAGAAGCTGTGCTAAATAGAGAAAAGGGACAAAATACATGGAAGTGACAAATGATCATGGGGCAACAGGAATGGATTTAACAATGACCTGGGTCTGACAAGCTGAGTTCAAGTTCTGGCCCAAACACTTTTTGGGTGTGTGAAGGAAGTGGGAAAGATAATTTCTAAGGTCCCACCTAACTTGGCCAAACTGAGATGCCATTAAAACACCCTATCAAAATTCTGTTAACTTATGCAAATAATGTATGATGAACCACATCCCCCAAGAAATCTATTTGTTGGTCATGAGTGAATGTGTTATGAACAAAGAAATGCTAGGACCATGTCTCCTGAGAGCAAAAGTACCAGCAAAGATATTGGTCAATCCAGACACAGTGGCATATGCCTGTAATCCCAGTACCTGAGAGTCTGAGACAGGAGGATCTCAGGTTTGAGGTCAGCCTCAGTAACTTAGTAAGGCCCTCAGCAACTCAACAAGACCCTGTTCCAAAAATAAATAGAATTGGGGTTGTAGCTCAGCATTAGAATTCCCTTCAATCATCTGTACACAGAAAAAAAAGATGCTGGTTAAAAAAATAGAAGTGAAGGCCGGGCGTGGTGGCGCACGCTTGTAATCCCAGCATTTGGGTGGCTGAGACCGGAGGATCCGGGTTCGCGGCCAGCCTCAGCTACCTAGTGAGACACTTCGGAACTTAGTGAGACCTGGTTTCAAAATAAAGAATAAAAAATAGGGCTGGGGATGTAGCTCGGAGGTAGAATGCCCCTGAGTTCAATCCCCAGTACCGCAAAAAAATAAATAAATAAATAAAATAAAATAAATAGAAGTGAAAATAACTCCATCAAGAATAATTCCTAGGACAGAGAAGAGATTCTCTGTTGTGTGGTGAGACAGGGTGACACTAGACTAAAGGAGTGCCCTGGTCTGTTCCCCATTCTGTCCCCACGTTTCCATCCTGCCTGCTTACCTGCATAAGAAGACACGGGAGAGATCTGCAGAGGGTAGAGCTCACTCATGCTGACCGGTTGCTCATCACTCTCAGTGGTCACCTCCACAACTTGGCAAATGTCTGGTGGATTAGTGACAATCTCTTGATCCTCAATGTTGCTGTCCAGATGAGACTGTCCTACAACTTCAAAGAAAAGGGAGCCATCATGCACCAAAGTCTCCTGACTTCACAGTTACAGCAACTCTCTCAAGAAAGAAAATCTTGACCGAAAGGGACAGATTGCCAGCCCAGAGGCAGATTCCTGGTCGCCACATGTCACCTGCCATGAAGATGAGCAGACCTGAGTTTGAGGTTAATGTCTCTAGAGAAGCAGCCTGCAATAACCTGGCTCCTCAGGTCTGTCCCTGGCATGCTTCCCAATGTTGCATCCAGGTGGCGATGTCCTACCCAGATCAGCAGAGTTCCAAACTCAACCCAGCCACAGCCAGAGCTGCGGGCTGCATCCAGACCTAGCCCCAGGCCAGACGCCACAGTGTTTTGAACCCAACCTATTTCTGTCGTCTGCTCTTGCTCTGAAGGAAGATGGTGCGCTTATTTTTTAGGTTTTATGGTCCATAGAGTCATCATCAAACTTAAATGACATAGAAAAACCACAAAAATCTACCCCATTGTGTCATTTCTAGCAGTGGAGGAGCAGGGGTCTATTCATACTCCCAGCCCTCTTCCTATTCTGAATATGACAGCTAACAGAATAGTCAGTTCCCCAATTCTAACTCCCAAGAACCCTCATAAGATAAATTCTGACCAACCTTGGCTTTGAAACTGCTTCATATTTTTTAAATTAAACCTTTTATTTTAAGGCAACTGTAAGCTCACATAGAGTTGTAAGAAAGAATCTAGATAGGCCATGTGTGCCCTTCACTCTGTTTCGTCCAATGGTAACATCGTGCAAAACCAGTCTGATATTACAACTAGGATACTGGCATTGATAATAATCCAGGATCTTCTGATTTCTCAATTTTACTCCTTCATGTGTGTGTGTGTATGTGTGTGTGTGTGTGTGTGTGTGTGTGTGTGTAGGTGTATGTACTTAGCTACCTCTATGCAATTCAATTACATATGTAGTTTCATGTACCTACCAACACATTCAAAATACAGAGCAGTTACATAACCAACCCACCTTCCTTCAGTACCTCCCCATCCACCTCCTTGTCCCTAGCCTGTTTCCCTTTTCTATAATTTTTGTCATTTCAAGGACGTTATGCATATAGACTGATAGTAATCCTCTGGGACTGGCTTTTTCCACTTAACAGAATTCCCTGGAGTCACCCAAGTTTGTAACAATATTTGGTTCTTTTTTTTATTGCTGAGTAGTATTCCATGGTATGGATGTATCCCATCTGTTTAACTATTCATCCACTGATGAACATCTGGGTTGATACCAGTCTTTGACTATTAGAAATAAGGCTGCTATGAACAATTGTCTTCAAATTTTGTATGAACATAAGTTTCCATTTCTCTAGGATGAATGCCCAAAGTACAACTGCCAACTCATGTGGGAAGTGCGTGTTTAGTTTCATTCCAAGTGATCACCAAACTCTTTCCCAGAGTGGTTGTACATTTTACATTCTCACCAGCAATGTCCAAGTGATCTAACATCTCTATAGCCTCATCAGCATTTGGTGGTGTTACAATTTTTTATTTTAGGCATTCGATAGATAACTAATGATATTCTATTGTGTTTTTACTTGAATGTCCCAATAGCCCTGTCCTAATTTTAAACAGAATTGACTTTATACTGTGGTTAGCAGTTTATTAGATGAAATGTCCCTGAAAATAGGCTCCAATTAATAGAAGAAAAGATAATAGCATGATAATAACAATGTTTTCACCAGGTCCTCAAAGCCCTTTGCCACCATAATCAATGTTATATGTATGCATGTTATTTAACCCATGAGAACAACAGAGAAAACATCATTATTCAATTACAGATGAAGGAACTCCAGCACAGAGAGGCAGATGACTTGTCCAAACCTACACAGCATGGATTCTATGCAGTGCTCTATACTCCTGTCATTTTCTCACCTGCTCCAACTGCAAAATGTTCTGGTTAGGCAGGAAGGGACCACATTCCAGTCTCCTTGAGAGGTCAGCCATCCTGGACGGGCTTTTGTTTCAGTCACTCAAAGTGTCTTATTGGCTGAACTACTTTCATTTCTAAGTAAGTTCCTGCTTTAATTACCTTTGGGGGGCCATGAGAACTTATCTGATTCTGCTCAGGGAAGGCTTCAGAGCATGGTGGGAATTCGTAGCATCTTTAATAAAGAAAGGGAGGCACAGAAGAGGTTCAGAAAAGGACTGGGGATGTGATATGATGTGAGAAAGAGTTCACAAAGCCACAGCAAACAGAATGGAAGGGGGGGATGGATACTGTTTAGGTCTTCCTGGCAGGCACATAATTAAAGGAAAGGAAAGCAGGCTATATATAGTAGGCAGACTCCCAAATTCTAATTTCATCCTTTGGACTATCCTATTTGAGTGTGAGGGCATTAATTATGTAGTTCAGTGGATGTGGACTGAGTACAACAATGACCTCTCTAAAGTTTCTTCTGCCTTTTCTCCCTAGTAAATAAAATGGCAGGAAAATAAGACAAAGTCCCATCCTATCTCACCCCAAGTCCTAAGAAACAATTGATAGGTGGTGACAGAAACCAAGCAGTGCACTGTGTGTGTGTGTGTGTGTGTGTGTGTGTGTGTGTGTGCGTGTGTGTGTGTGTGTGTGCGTGCAGGTGTGCACACATGAGAAGGTAGAGCCACAACCGAGTCCCAACACACTGAGGCAATGAGGATCTTACATAAATCTCCCTTAAAGCCACTTTAGCTTCCAATATTCCAAAACTCATTTCTCCTTTGCACAGTCCCTTAACAGAGAGATAGCAAGCCCAGCTAGGACTTACACAGTAGCATAGCTCAAGTGTCTCCTACTCTGTCCCTTTGTGCTGACCAAGGAGTCTCTCTTGCTGCCCCTCAGCCCCACCCCGCACTACCCAGCTCAGTTATTCAACAAACAAAGATTGATGGGGCACCTGCTTGGCACAGACATTATTATCCGGTACTAGGAGGGGCAGCAAAAGATCAATGGAGACAAGGATAGGTTTGTCAGAAGTTGACTAGGCAATGGGCCAGCGCATAATAATCTAGAGAGTAAGTTTAAGGCAGGGAGTAAGTGAAAAGAAAGAAAAGGGAGGGTGTGGTGGGAGGGGAAAGCTGTGCAATGAAAGTTGAGGAAGTGAAGTCTTTTTTCCCAGTTCAAGGAACAGAAAGCATGGGTAAGGCGGTGCCGTGGGGCTGGGCGGTGGAGCGACGGGCAGCACTCAGGTGCCCTGTCTCCTGGAGCCCATCTGACCGCTGCAGCACATACTGGCTTGACTTTCCCCTGAGCGCCTCTCACTCAGCCCGAACTACTATGTGACATGACCTTGTGGCATTTCTTGACATTCTTACTAGTTGACTCTATATCTTTATTTAACTTTTTACTTATATTTATCATTTCTCCTCAACCCAATCACAGTTCCTGGGAGCTGGAATTGAAACTTTTGCAAGCTGCCACAACCCATGCTCCTGGCTGGCATCAGAGGAGAGGACCTCAACCAATCCCTGCTGCACAAACAAATGTTTGAACGAAGGGAGGGAGGCTCCCTGACTGGGGCCAGAGTCCTGCAGGAGTTCATGACAACCTGCAAATATGGGACACAGCAATTCATACTTTCTAGAAAATCCCACCACTTCCAGCAAGTGGGCTCTTTTAAACCTAGGTAAAACAATAAAGACATACATATAACAGGATATGATGTTTCTATGGGGCTGGAAAGAGAAAATGTTTGGGGGTGATGAAAACGTTCTGGAGGTGGCTACACAACTGAATGAATCTGTCAAAACTTACAGAACGACTACCTAAAACAGATTAATTTCACTTAATATATATGACAAAAAAGTAAGTAAGCATCTCTACTCGAATTGTAAGTGTATCATGCATGCTGGAAACTGGGGCAGAACAGTTTCTGTTTCCTGGGCTAAGGTCTAGATGCCCAGAATTTATAATTACATCATCTCTGAGTCCCCCCATGAGTGTGGTGCTTATGCCCCGGGAAGGGATGACCACTTCCCTCCATCTGAACATCACTGAGGGCACTTTAGAAACTTTCCAACCTTCAAGTCAAGCCCACCAGAGAAGCAGGAAAACCCCAGCATCGGAGATGCTCTTTGGATACTCAGTCTCAGTCAATACTCAGTCTCCCAAGGTGGCACTCCCCTGGGTGCTAGGCAGTAACCTGACTGATAAATATTAATAACAAAATCTAACTTTCTGTGAATATAACTTTTTTTGTCTGAGTGGTACTGGAGACTGAACCCAGAGGCGTTCTTCTGCTAAGCTACACCCCAGCCCTATTTTACTTTTTATTTTGAAACATAAAGTTTCAAAGGTGTGACTAAATTGTGGAGAGCCTCACTAAGTTGCTGAGGCTGGCTTTGAACCTGGAATCCTGTCTCAGCCTCCCAAGTACTGGGATTACGGGCATGCACCACCATGCCTGGCTCTGCGCATATAACTTCACCTCCTCCTACCCAGCCTACCTCCCAACCATACCAGGAAGGCAGCCATGATCCCTGTTTTAGACATGATGAAACAATAGCACCAGAGACCTACGTGGCTAATCCCAGGTCACACAGCCAGTGAGTGGCAGCACAAAGGCTTAAAAGTCAGCTCTACCTGACCCTTAAGACAGTCTCCCTAACAAAAAGAGGTAATGAAGTTTAAAATGAACTACTGTTGGCTTTCTAAGCCCTTCTTAGGATAAAAACTTTTAAAGCTCCCCTTAATAAATCTTTGGGCTCATAACCAACAGTGAAATTTCTTTTCAACAGTTTTCTATTGGGTATAAGGGAGATTCTTAAATGGAGAAAAGAACTAAAAATTCACCAGGCTCCTCCAGCTTTGTAAGGTCAGCATGTCACACAAATGCACCCACAGGAGCGTAATTTTATCTGAATCTAGTTGCTGAGAATTACAACAACGTTATTCATGGCTGGTTACTGATGAACCGGTCTGGTTGCTTAAAAGGTCATTCTTACTTTATTAACAATTGTTGACTCAGTGCAGCACTCCACCTGAGAGAGCAGCTCACTCCCATGCTTCAGAGAAAGTGCTTAAAAGCAGAGACTAGTAACCACAGAGAGGTCCTTGAAGGTGGCTTGGTCCTATCATTTTACACTTGAAAAAGCTGAAACCCAGAGGCCAGGTAAATTGCCAATGTCACCCAGGTGGTTGGCAGGGTCAGGAAACAAACCAACCAGCGAGGCATATAAAATCAGGCCATTAGCCTTGACCCACAGGGTCATTTCTCTTTGACCCATCTGGGAAGCCATCAATGCCAGCCCCAATGGCGTGGCATAGATGGAGGTTACTTTTCCTACTCAAATGTACTTTAATTTCATTTTGATAATATCATAATCACATTTTGCAATCTTCTACCCAGAGAAGGATTTATCTGTTTTACCCTCACAATTCTGCAAGGCAGGCAGCATCAGTATTATTATTTCCATTTTATAAATAATCATCTATGTATTATTCTCAATTTACATATAAAGTGACATTAGGGAATTTGCCCAAGATCGCATAGTGAGTAAAAACTTTAGAAGTAGCTGTGCTCTTTTCTTTAACTTCTAATCTAGTGCTCTTTTCTTTATAAAATAGAGCCATGCCTTGTATTTTTTAAAATACAGCCACTTGGTTTGAGAGCAATGGTGGGAGAGACCATCGTGAAGGGATTAGTAACTTCAGAGATGGGGGTCTGTCTTCCAGTGGGCTGGCTGCCCTGGCTGCAGGCCATCCCCACCTCAGCAGGTGGAGACAGGTGCAAGGGGCCAAAGGGTGGAGCCAGAGTGTGGCCACTGTGAGAAACAGCGCCTCTTATGCTCCCACACAAAGGGAGCAGACAATGCTTCCAGGTCAAAACTCAGTGGAGAGTTCATCAGTGTCTCAAGGGTCAATCATCTGGGAGCAGAAATCTGGGTAAAGCGTGTTAGGGCGGCAGCTTCCCTGAGAATGGAACTGCCAGAGGCTTAGTGGCTGCTCCACAGAAATGAAAGAAAGCTTCTACCAACTTCACTTTCTCCAGCTGGCCAGATGCAGGTTAAACTGTTCAGAATGAGTCGAGTACAAACACAAGTATAAAAGTGGTGGGTGGGGGCCGGGTGTGGTGGCGCACGCTTGTAATCCCAGCATTCAGGAGGCTGAGATTGGAGGATCCGTGTTCGCAGCCAGCCTCAGCTACCTAGTGAGGCACCCCGCAACTTAGTGAGACTCGGTTTCAAAATAAAGAATAAAAAAAGGGGCTGTGGGTATAGCTCGGAGGTAGAACACCTCTGAATTCAATCCCCAGTACCGCAAAAAAAAAAAAAAAAAAAAAAAAAAAAAAAAAGTGGTGGGTGGGAGCCAGGTGTGGTGGCACATGCCTATAATCCCAGTACTTGGGAGGCTGAGATGAAAGGATTACAGGTTTGAGGCCAGCCTCAACAACTTAGTGAGACTCTGTTTCAAACTAAAAAATAAAAAAGGGCTGGGGTGTAGCTCAGAGGCTGTCAATCCCCAGTAGTAGCAAAACAACAACAAAAGTGGTGGCAAGGACCAGGCAAAGCCAGACATGAGGGGACCTGGGGTCTTTGCCTTGGGAACAATGGTGACGCAGGAATACTGGCACATTAAACAAATCACTCCGTGAGATTCAGGAATGAATGGGGGAGAGCAGAAGGCAAGCAGAGCACAGGTGAGAACCACAGTAGGAACAGAAACTGTCAGAACGAGGAGATGGGTTTGAGGAGAATGAGGTAATTATGTTCAGAGGATTAGACAGTTAATTATCAGGGAGAAAGGGAAAATATAAGCATATCCCCATAAAAAAACAAGTTTCTTGTGTAAATTAAAACTTCGTAAGACTTTAAAAAACAACAGTCAAACTCTACTCTCCAGGGCTCCCAGTTGGCACAGAGAGTCTGTCCCACCCGTGTGCCCAGGCTTCCTGAGGCCCGATCTGCCAAGCAGAAATGAAGTGTGGTATCTCCTCTCTGTCTGAGGATAGTGTCATATCTTCACTCACACCTCACGTGGAATTCCATATTGCTAAGCATTTTCCAAATGTCCCGATGCTTGTCTCTGATCCCAATTCTTAAAAGGGAGCAGCTCAGCCCTCCCAGAAGTCCCAGGATATAACTGGTAACTCTGTAAAAGGGATCAAAGAAGACTCCTTAAGAGGAGTTGCTCTCCACTTAAAGAGCCACCCGAAGTTACTTTTCATTTTGTAGATGCAATTTTACATCTTAAGCACCAGGAAACTGGCAAAACAACAGGAGACAACAGAAGTGGGGAAAGGTGGAGGCACACCTCCACAGCTGGACGTCGCCATCACTGTTAGCTATCCTCAAACCACAGAGGTTCTGCCACCAGAGGCTGCCAACCATGAGTTCTAACCAGAGGCCTTCAGGGGACTCCAAAGCTGGTCTCTAAGTTGTTAATCTGCTCTCCTGGTTTCTAATCAGGGCCAAAAAAGCTCCTTAAGTTTCACTTTACAAGCACATACATGATTTGGTCAACTTCATTCCCTAGTACCTCCCTTCCCCTCATCCCCTTCCTCTATTCTAATGGTCCCTGTCTACTTTCATGAGACACTCCTCCTTCATTTCTTTCCTTTTTTTTTCTCTCTAGCTTCCATATGTAAGAGAAAACAACCCTTGACCTTCTGTGTCTGGCTCATTTGGTTAAACTTCACTTTAGATAAAGCTAGACAAATTGGAAGCCAACTGCCAAAAAGACAACGTTCCCAGTGGTGCAGTTTGGGCAGCCAAAATTAAGACAAAATCCAAAATACATCTCTTCCTAATGGCTGTACGTCTAGCCACTTTGGACTGCTCTATGTACTTCAGAGTGATACATGGTCTCTCTTGTTTCCCAGTGAGCTTTGCTTTATTGAAGGGTGGGGTTACCTTTTATCAAGCAACACAATGGGCCTACCAGGCACTGCCTAGGCAAGTCAGACAGAACGTCTGTCCACACCTGCAAACTTTTGGAGTGGACTGGAGAGTGTTTTGGTACAGCTCAGCAGAAGCACTGCTAGCCTGGGCAGGAGGCCAGCGGGGTACTGCCAGAACAATTCAACACGCTGCTGGCTTCTTCCATTTCCTAAACACAGAAGTCACCACACACACAACAATAATTCAATGCTAAAAACAGGTAAAAACAAAAATAAGGAGCCCCCCCCCCCGCCTCCTTAAAGGGAAAGCAAGGAATAGGTCTTTTGGGTGGTAACCGTAGGCACTGAACCACACAGGGGTGAAAGAACCTTAGAAGCCATGAGTTAGTGCGGAGGTGTCACACTCCTTTTTGGTGTGCACAGCTGGCTAAGTCTGAAAGTACATCCAGCTGTTTTAGAGAGTGACAAGAGCAGAACTCAACCCTAGGACAACCCCTGCGTGCCTCTGTATGCCTGCATGCATGTGTGTTCCTACTGTGAGTTGTGGCAAGAATAAAAGTAAAACATTGCAACAAACAAGCAAGAGTCTCTTGTCAGGCCAACAGGACATTTTCCATTTTACACAAATTGCTATTCGCATATGAAAGCAGTCGACTCTGTCTGAAATAAAGATGGCCTGGTGGCTGTCCTTTGCTGAATATAGGCACTGACTTTAAGTTCATGTCCCTAGTTAATCAGCACTTGGACAACATCAATACTGTCATATTAAGTACTCATTTCGGCTCCCCATTTTAACCTTATAAACATATGCTCACAAAAGTGGGGCGAAAACACAATCTTGTTTTCATCTTAGGGCTCAAATAGAAAGTTGAAATGAAGTCTGAGTTTGGAAATAATGAGCTAAAAGCAAGGAATGGTGTCATTTTTAAATAAGGCATTTCATGAGGTAGAGAGAGTATCCTGAATACGCAGAGGCCGTGGGATCCAAATCCCTGTGTTTCTCATCTCTGTCCACAGAGCACAAAGTTAAAGATGGTCCATTAATAATCACCTGGAAGGCTATGGGCAAAAGCTCTGAAAAGGGTTTAAAGTTTAAGATGTGAGCAACAACCAGAAATTACTTTTCTTTTTCAAATACTCCATGGATCCACTTTATGTATAATTATATTACTTTCTACAGGCCACCATTAATGAGAAAGATATATTCAGGCTCACTGGCTGCTAGTCATCACTACTTTATTATGACTACCATGAAGAGGATCGTTTAATCCAATAGGTGATTACCTACCAAACCTGGCCATTGTCTTTGTCCCAGAACAGAATACTGACTCATTAAACTCACCACAGCTGCAGGTAGCAGCAGCCATACGGAAGGGCAGAAAACAATTAATCCCACAGAACTTCTAACAGGAAGACTCAACTAAAGTGGTATGATTAAAAAAGGGGGGGGAGGAATAAAGATGAGAACACTATACCAAGTAAAATAAGCCAGGCACAAATACTGCATGACACTCCTTATAGGTAGAGTGCAAAAAAGTCAATTTCATAGAAACAGAGAGCAGAAAGGTGGTTTCAGGAGGCTGATGTGGAGAGGGATGAGGAAACAGGAATGTTTGATCTGAAGGCACATTTAGACTAGAAGAGTAAATTCCAGGATCTATTCCACTGCATGGTAACCACAGTAAAATAATAATAATGTATATTTCAAAACAGCTTAAAGAATAAATTTTTAAAAAACATTCTTAACCCTCAAAAAAGAATAAGGTGGTGAGGTAACAGATGTGTTAATGAGCTTGAATAAATCTTTCTTCAGTACATACATAAATCAAAAGTTTACTATATCCCATAACCACATAAGCATTATGTCAATTAAAATACATATATATGTACATACATACATATATAATATTTTAAAAAGTAAGAAAACTCCAACTCTGTGTTCAGTGTGGCATATCATCTGAGGCTAACTTCACCTCATAAGTGAAAGGGGACCTCCTCCCAAAACCAACCAACTCACTCAAAATAAGCTGAGTCTTAAGAAAATGTTCCTGGAGTTTTGACAAGCATCTTCCTGCTGTTTAAAGGGCTCATGCAAGCCGGGCGTGGTGGCGCACGCTTGTAATCCCAGCATTTGGGAGGCTGAGACTGGAGGATCCGGTTTCTCGGCCAGCCTCAGCTACTTAGTGAGGCACTCCGCAACTTAGTGAGACCCTGTTTCAAAATAAAGAATAAAACATAGGGCTGGGGGTGTAGCTCAGAGGAAGAATGCCCCTGGGCTCAATCCCCAGTACCGCAAAAAAAAAAATAAATAAATAAATAAATAAATAAATAAATAAATAAATAAAGGGCTCATGCAGGGAGTGCCTGCTGAGAAAAGCAAGGTAGGTGGAGAATGGGAGGGGAGGGGAGGGGATGGGCACACTGGGGCAGGCATGTTGTGTGATATAGTGGGCAAGGTAGGTGGAGAATGGGAGGGGAGGGGAGGGGATGGGCACACTGGGGCAGGCATGTTGTGTGATATAGTGGGCGTGGAAGGAAGAGGCCCCGCACTTCCCTCTGAGGGCCTTAGCCTCCTCACTGGGAAGTGGAAAGAATGATTGGTCTCCGGGACTCCTCTCAGCTCAGCATCTTCTGTGGGACAGAGCGCCTCTATCAAGTGTGAAGTCTGGTATGGGCACAGGGGAAAGGCTGGGCTGTATCTGCCTTGCCTTATGCTTCCCACACCTGGCATTCTGCCAGAGACCTCAGTGTTCAAGGCTGTCCCTGCATCCATGAGTCCACTCTCAAAACTCCCAAACCAAGGGGGTCGAGGAGACACTGCCATCTGTACCTCTGTGGCCTCCTTCAGGTATCCAACTGAGAATCTGGAAATGTAGGTCCCCTGATGAGGCTTGGTTTTATAGCTCTGTTTGATCTCTTAGGCTCTTATTAACATCACAAGCCCTGTTTAGGGCAAAGTTTAATAGACCCAACAGGTACCCGATGGCCATAAAGCCCCAGGTGTGCATTCCAGGACAAGAGCTAAGCCAGGTTTACTGCTGGGCCTCTTCTTCCATGGGGTCCCCATCATCTGTTCACTACAACATTGCTGCAGGATGAATGAATGAAAGAATTCATTAATTCATGGCTTGTCACCCCTCTGCCTACAACTCCCTGAAGGACGGCGGTTGTATTGTGTGTGCATATAAAACACCTGGGTACTTGACTGTCTATGTCACACTTAAATTAAAAAAATTTTAAAACACATCCTCCAGCAAATTTGGGATAGAGCCTAACCTCCTTCCCACAGCGTGTAAAGGCCTCTGTGACACCTCCTAACTCCCTCTGAAGAGAACTCATGTCACTCTCCCAGTGTTCCTTCAGCCTTACTGTTCGCCAGATGTGTTCCTACCCAGGGGCCTGCTGGCATCACTTGCCCCTCCCTGCCCAACCTGCTGTCCTTCACACAGTGGGCTGCAGGGAAAGATGGCTCCTCTGGGACCCCCAATCTCAATCTGGTTCCAGGTTATTCTCTCTCATGTCCTTGTTCTCCTCCTTTGCAGTATTTACCTCAAGCGGGAAATGCCGTGGTTGCCTGTGGATTTATCAGTTTACTATCTGTGTCCCTCCGTGACAACAGAAACTGGGCCTGCCTTGTTCCCCTCCACTTCCTGCTGGGAGCACGGAGTCTGCTATGCATGCAAGAGTATCTGTTGCATCCAACTGTGCCTTCTGGTAACAACACTCTGTGCCTCAGTTTCTTCACTTGCAAAACAAGCAACACCTCTGGGGTGAGTGTGCCACACAGCAGTTGCTGAGTGGATAGGCAAGGACAAGCTTTCTTCTCCTTGGTTCCCAAATTAACTAACTCAGACATTTGTCCACATGACTAAATAGTGAAAGATTAAGAACCAGCAATCATTAGCCACCCGGGAAAAATCATTTCTCCTAAGTCTCTCTTGGCCTACTTTTCTTGGGGCTCACCCATCTAAGTTCCTTTATCATCCTCAAAGGCCTTGATTTTTCAGCCCTGAAATCTGGAAATTGGGACTTAGATTCTCAATGATTCCAAAATCTCCTCCTACTGACTATGTTATTTCAAGATCTCCATTTTACCAATATCAGACCTCAGAGGGCTGGTCGTGTGTATAAAAAATAAGATGTCAAAATAGTTTACCTATGATGTTCACCGTACTATCCACTTCATTTTTTATAGCTGAAGTCAGGACCGCATACTCAGGAGAAAGATCACTTACTCCATTACTAAGCCCAAAAGATGACTCAACTGGTTCTTGCTAGGAAGAAGAAAAGAAAAAAGAATTGAGAACACTTCCTTTCCACCTCCCTTTTCTTAGCTTAAACTTTACTCTCTCTCTCTCATTTCTTTAGTGCTAGGGTTGATTTGTGTTCATCTACTGAATGCATCCCCTACCTCTTTAGATTAGCCTGAATTAAAGCAACTCATTTCTGCACAGAATGAGCTGCTGGGTTTCTTTCATTTTCCTTCAAGGAAATGGTACCAGCCCATCTGGCTTGCCTTTAGGAAATGCTTACAGCGGTAGACAAATAGCTCTGGGGTTAAGCAGAGTTGCAGAACTGTCCATGCGAAGTATTGCACTGCAGAGATTCCAAGTCTTCCTTCCCCGAGAGTGCTCAGAAGAGTCAACTTTGGGCTTTCTCTCTAAGAGAAGAGTCATGCTACCACTTTTGCAATAAATGTTTCTTAGGAAAAGCTCTGCCTCAACAACTGGCCTCCAACAGGGACCCAGTGGGGTGAGTCCTCCTCAGATATGACTTGCTGTGGACTCTAGCCACTTGACCAGCTGACCGTCCTCTCTGGCCTCCCTCTCTGGCCCAAGTCCAGGTGGCAGCCCCATACCCATGGCTTTGCATTAATGTCCTTCAAGGACCTCAATATCAGTCAGACATGCATATTGGTGAAATGAGAACACATTCTTTTCTTTATTATATCTCTGAATTTTTTTTCATTACTGGGAATTAAACCCAGAGCCTTCTATCTCTAAGCTACACACCCACCCCCAGTCCTTTTTATTTTTTATTTTGAAACAGGGTCTTGATAAGTTACTCTGTACCAGCCTCGAACCTGCGATCCTCCTGTCTTAGCCTCCCAAGTACTGGGATTACAGGCACGTACCATGGCAGCCGCTGTATCTAGGAATTTCTGCTTTATTCAAATGCATTTAAAACCCTCTACTTCCTGTGAGTACCAGTCAACTCCAGGAAAGCCAGTCCTGAGGTACATACTAACTTTCATTTTGATAAAGTCTTTCCTCGAGATAAGATTGTATTTGCTTTAATGATAGCAGTAAGTCAGACAAAAGCCACATGGGACAATTCCTGGGGAATCCAAAATGGAAGAGAGTAGAAGGAACACAGGACTAGGAACAGAGAATTAGGAAGGGAGATAAGACTATGCATTGAAAAGTCAAGAATAGTGGACAACTTAGGCATGGCAGGTGTTCTTATCAATTTATTTATGCACTATTTGAAATCCATGATAACGCTCTTCCCCCATATAGGTAAGGAGGAAATAATTCTCCTCCTTCATCCCATGACAACAGTAATTTCAAAGACATTACTTCACTGCTCAGCTTAAAAAAAAATCACATTTTGCAGGTTTACAGTTGTACTAAAGGTCAGACATCAGGAGGACCCCAAGAACAGGCCCACCAGGCAGAATTTTTACTCTGTTTTTCTCCAACACCTTGTACTTTTCCCTCTTTTGTAAGTTTCAAATAAGTCTGCCCTTTCTGGGGGAAAAAAAAAAACCTCACTTACCTATGACCTGAATCTCCAGTTCTCCCCTTCTTCTTTCCTTCGCCTGCACCCTCATAGGGACCTATGGCCTTACTTTCACTCGATTTGCAAAACTGAGCTTCCAGAGAGTGATAAGAACATGGGCTTTGGAATCAGACAAACCAGGAGACAAAGACTGGCTCCCCCACTCCTCCCTAGTGGCAGGACTTTAATTTCTTTAAGCCTCTCTTTGGGCATTGGAGATAGTTGTAAACTGAAAACAGTAAGAGTATCAATGCCGTAGGGATGTTGTGAAGATGAACGGGATAAACATGTGCATGGCACTAACTAAATGCTCGCTACCATCAAAGGTCACCAATCAAATTATTTTTCTGAAACCCAATGGCCTTTTCTCAAATCCCTTTCTCCTGACTCTGACATTCAATAGAGAGGACCATACTCTTCCTTCATGACAGCCTGGATTATCTGATGCTTTTGCAGCTCCCTCCACCTCTTGGATGGCACCTTCCTTTCTTGAGGACTTCCTCTTCCTCAGTGGCCCCTTTTTAGTCCCCTCCTCTCCACCCATGCCCCACAGTTCATTATTCTACATCCATCTCTTCAATTCCCCTCAAAAGGAACTAACTACAGGTAGCTGAAGAAATTACAGAAAGAACTGCTCATTCTTATGAGTTTCTCTTTCTCTCTCTCTCTCTCTCTCTCTCTCTCTCTCCTGTTTCTAGATTTCTTACAAAAGTAACAAGGCAGCCAGACTTGCATATACTCAAAAACCTAAATTATTCTGACTTCTCAACTGAAGACTTCTATGTGTTTCACATGATCTACAGTTTAATTAGTAGCAAGTGATACTTTCATCACTTTATACACTTGAGAAAACTGTGACTCAGAAACTAAATTAATTTTCTAAGATCACACTACATTTAGCCTGATGACACACAGGAAGTGAACTTGGTCTTCGGTCATGCAACATAGTTCAATTCCAGGAGCTCTGTGTCTCAGTCAATCCCTGTATCTTGCACTCATTCCAGCGGACACAGAGACAGAACTATTTGAATCTTGGTTTTACTTCCCTATCTCTATCTTGTATCCTGCCTGCTTCTATCATAAAATAGTATATCCTGCAGTGGAAATTGAGAGACTATTAAGACCTTGTTTTACTCCTCCCACTCCACTAAAACAACAACAACAAAATACTACTTCAGTTCAAACCATCTCATTGGCACCATCACTCTGGAAGGACAAGTACTAGGGATTGAACTCAGAGCACTGTAAAGCTGTACAATCAGCACCTCACTACAAGGTCTCCATCCAAAGTACAAAACAGAAGGCCCAAGAGTCATAGATGGGTCTTCACTAACTTAGTCAAAATGATTTGAAATGATTAGAAGTAGGAATGCCTAATCCTAAACTATACTGAAAACCCAGAGATCCCAAACTGAGAAAAAGGTATACAATTTTCCATGTAATATGTGCATAGAGATAGTGCCTGTCATAAGTGGGCTTTGCCTGCAGCCTTTCCTGGACCTCTGATGCTTCACACTCACCCGATCTCAACCATGCCTCACTGCACTGTAACCTGGCCTGGTTCATCCTGAACCCGCCTCCTCCTCTCTGGTCCCTTTCTCATTTCAGTTATAGGCTGTGCTGGAAATCAAATAGTCTATAGCTTTCTTGGTTTCTTATCCTCCTGCTTTGCTCCCAACAAAACAAAACAAACAGGCTTGGGTTTAGATTCCTCCATAGTGAATTAACTCCACCAAATATTTAGGTTCAGGGACATTTCTTTATAAATATAGATTCTAAGGTTTGGTCTACAGTTTGACATATTTTAAGCAAAAGCAAACCAGCACCAGAGCGAGATCAAGGTAGGAGTGGCCTTCTTTAGACCTGTAAAATAGTTGACCTTTGGTTGGCCTCCAGGGTAGGCTTGCTGGATAGGCCTGGGGTGAACCTACGTTAGAGAACAGCACCGGGCCTCTGCTGTGTAAAACTTCTCATCCCTCTGCTCCAAGCCCATTCTGTCTCATCCCTGTGCCAAGTACCTTACCTAGATCTCCCTCCCCTGAGGACCAATGTAACGGCAATAAGATCACTCCCCACCCCTTAATGCCCTAACCCATCTGTGCAAAGTGCGAGTCTCCTTCCAGGCCACTTACGGATATCAAATCCAAGGGCATCTCTAGGTCTCTCTGTTCACAAAAAGTTCAGGCTGACAGCTGAGCTTTGTAAAGTACAGGAATTGGACCTGGGAAGGTACATACACTATATTACAGCCGCCACAGTGCCACAGAGAACAGAAGGTCTAGTAAAAACAGGCCAGAGCCTCCCGCCTAGTCCTAGAAACACCTTCCTTCCCAAGAATGAGGCTACCTTCACTCTACCTCCATCCCTTCTCTCACTGAAGTGCCCCTTGACTTTCCCCTGGCTCACTGATTTCTCCTCCTTCTTCCTGGATCTGTCTCCACTTCCCAGAGCTTCTCTCATGGAGAAAGCACCTGTTTACAAGGCCTCTCAAGTCATTCCCCAGCAAATGACTTAGCAGAGCTCCATGCCTGTTACACTCAACTTTCTACGCTACATTTGCTTTACAGGGTGCTCTGCCATTGCACACTCAAAGTGTTTAAAGTTAAACTCACCGTTCCTTCTGGGAGGCCTCCTCTTCAATACACTCCTGTCTTCAGCCTCCATATGTCCCTGCACACTCTAGGGAAATGTCACTGCCACTCCACTCCAACAGTCACCATCTTTGTCGCTATTTTGTCTGCCCTCCTTTCCCCTCCATCCCTTCCAATCACCACAAGTAAGATCTCCCTCAAATACCAACTCCGTCATGCTCTAAAAATCTGCTGTAAGGAGTTCAACTGTGCTTTATCTCATGAAGTCATTCACAGAGGTTTATTCAGCACACCAGTTTCCCAACTGTGCTCTGAGTGGTTCCCTCAAGAGCTACCAGTAGAGGGAGGAGCCAGAGCAGGTGGGATAAAACCTAATAACCTGTTTTATATGGGGTAGCTATGATTCTTATCTGGTTTTCAAGTGAGTCGCCTGGCATGTGTTTTCATCTGATTAAAGTTTAAAAACTAAAGATCTCTTCCAACTGACCAAAGTATTGCTATACAACAGCTCCAATAGGTGGTCATTCAGTCGGTCTTTAAACAGTAACAGGTAAACACTGTTTTTTTCTTTTTCTTTTTCTTTTTTTTCTCCCTCTCCTCTCCCCTCCCTCACTCTTTCAGTAATGGAGATTGAACTGATGGGTGTTCTAAGTTCTACCTCCGATGTGCATTCCTAGCCCTTTTTACTTTTTTATTTTGAAACAGGGTCTTGCTAAGTTGCTAAGAGTCTCACTAAGTTGCTGAGGCTGGCCCGGAACCTGTGATCCTCCTAGCTCAGCTTCCCAAGTACTGGGATTTACAGGTGTATGCCACTGCACCTGCCTAGCAGACTGTGCTTTAATCCAGCTCATGTCACTGTTAAAGCTGCCAGCTCTATTAGAAAGTTCTACTGAACCAGGATCTGTTTTTCTGTCACTTCCACCCATAGGTTTGTGTTCGGAACTAACACAGAGCAGGTCTATTCTCCACCTAGTAAGACCCTGTTGATTATATGCTATCCTGACACTCATGCTTTGATCTGGAAGCACTTTGCATTTCCAAAGTGCATGTATTCACCTGCAAACAACCCTGAGACCAGAAGTGTTCAGTTATATCCACCTCACCTGCTTGTCTTCATCTCCCATTGTTCCCCAAACTCCTGTTCTAATCTAGCAGGTTTCTGATTTGTCCAGGAAAGACCAAACAACTCTAATCTCTGGGCCTCTATTCATGAAGTTCCTAGTGCTGGGGAATGACCACCTGTCCACCCCAAGGCCTGGCCCAGGTCCTACAGCTTCCCAAAGGTTGCGAGGCCCTGGGTGAGGAGAAAAAAGTGTAGGTCCTAGAGACACTGACTTGGAGTCAAGTCCTAGAGCTCCATGATGGAGTGAGATGCTGGGAAAACGACCTCTTGGTGCCATTCTCTACTTCCTTGATATGTAAAAGAGAAATAGCCTGCTCATCACAGGAGAACCAAATGAAGCAATGATTACCACTGGGAGGGACTAAAAATGCCAACTAAAATCCCTTGGTTTTACCTGCTTTTATCTTCATTTAAATAGTTTCTCACTAAGTTGTGGAGGGTTTTGCTAAGTTGCTGAGGCTGCTTGTGAACCTGAGATCCTCCTGTCTCAGCCTCCCAAGTACTGGATTATAAGCATGAGCCACCATGCCCTGCCTTCTAATCTCTTTAGATAGCCAGTTACCTTCACATGGGCAGGGCTGAGGTCAGGTAAAATGTGGCTGAGTACATAGGATAAACTCACAGAAAGCACATGAGAGAACATCAAGGCATCACTTCCACACTTTCTACATGGCTGTGGAGTTGGGGGAAACTATTTGCTGGGGTATCATTGAGCAGAGACACAAAATCTGAGTGACCCAGGAAATTTTCTGGAAATTGGCTGGCATGGTCTAAACATCGTTTGCCAATTAAAACTTCAACTGGAAATAAAAATTTGGAAGAGCCAATATCAAATGTCCATACCTAGTTGCTAAACTAGATATGCACTGAGTTTTCTCAGAAGAAGACATCTACCTAGTCTATCCAGCTATATATTTGCATAGGATATCAACTTGGAGCTTTGGTGTTTTGACATAAAACAGGAAGTAAGGTACTAATAGCTCAGTGAGGCTAAGGTCCTTTGACTATATCATTCCAGACCACCTGAGGAATTAACTTTAGAAACAGTCTACAGATACACTGAATCAGTACAACAGCTTCAGCAGCCATGAACCACCGAACTTGGGAAGCTTGCTGGTCTTATCCATGTTTCACTGCTATACTGTAAGACATATCCAAGTAAGTACACTGAAATTAAAAAGTCAGTCTCTGCTCATGAATCCTCTGCCTTCTAGTGAAGGAACAATGTCCCATGAAGGACACAATTCAGGCATTAACCATAGCTTAATCACACAAGAACCCAGGGACATTCTATCTCTGAACTACACACCGAGTCCTATTTTTTTTTTTTTTTTTTTGCGGTACTGGGGATTGAACCCAAGGGCATTCTACCTCCAAGTTACACCCCTAGCCCTATTTTTTATTCTTTATTTTGAAACAAGGTCTCACTAAGTTGCAGAGAGCCTCACTAAGTAGCTGAGGCTGACCTCAAACATTCGATCATCCTGTCTCAGCCTCCCAAGTACTGGGATTACAAGCATGCACCACCACGCCCAGCTTCCCCAGTCCTATTTTTATTTTTTAATTTTGAACAGGGTCTCACTAAGTTGCAGAGAGCTTTGCTAAGTTGCTGAGGCTGTCTTCAAACCTGTGATCCTTCTGTTTCAGCCTCCCAAGTATTGAGGTTACCGACGTGTGCCATCATGCCTGGCCACAACTTGCTCGTGTTAGTGACATGTGGAAGACACCAGAATGCTGTCTTTACTTGTGTGAACATCTCATGCGTTCCTGTTCAAGAAGCACATGTCCTCACTTTCCCACATCCCAGAAATAGAGGTGCCTGATATCAACGGAGGGTCATGGCTTCCCTGGAGGACTTTCTTCCTTAGAGATACTTATGATAGTGGTGCATCTTCTAATCATTGTCATCTGACAAGTTAATGGAATATTATGGTTATATTTGGGCAAGATGTATTGTATTTTTTTTTTTTTTTTTTTTGCGGTACTGGTGATTGAATCCACGGGCATTCTACCTCCAAGCTCCACCCCCAGTCCTATTTTTTATTCTTTATTTTGAAACAGGAAACAGGGTCTCACTAAGTTGCGGAGACCCTCACTAAGTAGCTGAGGCTGTCCACGAACCCGAATCCTCCTGTCTCAGTCTCCCAAGTACTAGGATTAAAAGTGTGCACCACCACACCTGGCTTGTATTGTATTTTTATCTCTATTAACTGACATGATGATACCATATCTGCATCGTAATGTAAAACCGCTTACTCCACCACAAATGTTTATTTATGCAGCTATTTAGAAAAAAATGCTTATGCATCATTCATTTGATTTTGACTTTTTTTTTGTTTTTGTTTTGGTACTTGGGATTGAACCCAGAGACATTTTACCTGTGAGCTACACCCAAGCCCTTTAAAAAAAAATTTTTGTTTTTAATTTTGAAACAGGGTCTTGCTAAGTTGCTGAGGCTAGCCTTGAACCTGAGTTTCCCTGTTTCAGCCTCCCAAGAACTGGGGTTACAGGCAGGTTCCACCACACCCAGCTTGCACCGTTCATTTGTAAAAACATGTTTTCTTTGTTCTGTGCTAGGCACTAAGCTAGAACAAGTAGTAGTAAATATGATACAGCCACACTTACTAGTTTGTTTTAAACATTATACTGTCTGAACAGTTTAGGTTATTTGTTCAAGTTATTCCAGATTATAAATCAGAATTTTTATCATCTACTTCAAATTCAGTTTTCATTTTATTTTTTTTTATTTTTATGTATTTTTGTGTGTGTGTGTGGTACTGGGGACTGAACCCAGGAGTGCTCTACCACTGAGCTACACCTCCAGACCTTTTTATTTTATATTTTAAACAGGGTCTTGCTAAGTCCTCGAGGGTGGCCTCAAATTTGCAATGCTCCTGTTTTAGCCTCCCAAGTACTAGGATTACAGGCATGTGCCATGTGCCTGGCTTCAAGTTCAGTTCTAAATAACCATGTGATCTTGGATGTATGCTGAACTCTCGTAGTTCAGTTTCTTCCTCTGCAAATGGAAGCCAGTGCACTAGATCATCTCTCAGTGGTCTAAGGGTCTGTGAACATACTGTGCTCTTTGCTTAGCCACAGAAACTCATCCTCAGTTGTGCACAGGATATCTGCTCTTCTCTCAACAAGGGCTATACAATCCATGCACAAAGATCCTCCAACTGTAGCAGAGTTCAGACTACCTAGCCTATGGAAAAGCTCACACATACATATAACACATCCCTCTAGAAAGCCCTTGGGAGTCAGGAAAAATGGTTCTACAGTACAGCAGAAAACAACAATTGAGAACTATACCTAACACAGTGCTTGATTGACTACTGTCAATCACAGTGGGAATTTGTGACTTCATAAATTTCTCAGTGACATTAGGTTAAGGGAGGGCTATGTGCACCTGTGTCTACAAGTGGGTATGCACTAAAGAGGAGACATGTAAAGCACATAAAACACAATAGCAAGAGAAGAAAGACTGAATACGCTGCATAAATCATATTACTTGTTTTTATGAAACAAAATATAAATCATTCACATGGTCATAACTTTGGCTTTCTCCCTGAACAACCAAAGATTACCTTGATGTGCTTAACTCTGTCTTCTTTTTCTGTCTTTGGTTTCTTTCCTGTGGCAACAAAAGAGTAGTTTGGGATTAGTTCATGAAGGGCACAGAGAGAAACCTTTCCCCTACATTAAGTTCCTTCTGAAACTCTCAGTGAACCTGTTGCTTTAATCTGTACATGATCAAAATTCCACACATAACTATTTATGCCTTTCGTGGCTTGAAAGTCACTTCTTCAAGTGCAGGAAGGGCGGAATTATCAACTACAGTATGACCAGGCATTCTATCTTGCAGTGACTACAGATGCAAAAGTAAAGACACCACCAAGGTCTGTCTCACAGTGTAAAGAAGTGATCATAATTTTAGGTCATAATATTTTTACCTTTCTTAGAAGGCCGTTCAGATAAGGGCAACATCCGGTATACTCTGAAGGCATTGTTTCCTTTCTTTATGCTTTTATCCTTAACTTCTTCAATATCAGGCAAGGAATTCATGGCACATCGGAAGTTTGCCTTCCATGTTTTTGGATCAGGTTTATCCACTCCTGGTTGATGCTTTCCTAACAAAACAGACAATGGTTAAAAAAAAAAAAAGAGGGGAAGATTATAGTTAAAATTTTCTGGAAATATAGTATTGCTGGCCAGGTAGAGAGAACCCCTTCATTCCAGGATCCATCTATAGTGACCAACTATCTTGGTTTGCCTAGGACTATAGGTAGAAAATACTAGAAAAAAAAAAACTGTGTCAGTGCTGAACATATATAGACTTTCTTTTTCTTGTCCCTATTCCCTAAACAATATAGTAATTTAAACCTAGACAGTTTGGGGCAAGCAGAGACAAGTAGGGACAGTTTTTACCAGATTGCATAAGAGAAAAATAAAAAATAGAATGAGAACCGATGTAAGTTGCAAAGAAGACTGGGAGGCTGGATGGTCAAGAAGCAGACATAATTTCTGATTTTCAAACATTAATTAAAAAATCCATCTCTAAATATAGCTTCCTACTTAAATTTTTTTTTTTTTTTTTTTTTTTTTTTTTTTTTTTTTTTTTTTTTTTTTTTTTTTTTTTT
>PVLC010021105.1:0-28401 GCA_004027655.1 Graphiurus murinus
GCCTGACTGGACCATTTCACCAAGTATAGATGCATCATTATATACTTCATAGACAACTATTATTTGCCAATTAAAATAAAATGAAAATGATAAAAACTCAAATTGACTACCTACTAGTTAATAAAAAGCCACAGCTTAAAAATGAATTATCTATTTTAGTGATCTCTCCCCTTCAATATGCAAAAAAAGATTTCTATGAATATCACAAAACTAAAAAGTTGCATTTAATTCATAGAAGCAGAAATAATTAAAGTCATGTAATGTCTTCATCTACACAAATTCACAGTCCCTGCCTTGGAACACGCAGAACACGTGAAGGAAATTACTAGGTTGAATTTCATCCAATATCCAGCTGTATTTCAATTTCCAAACTTAATTAAAACTGGCAGTTTTACTAAGAAGAATCAAATTTCAATCAAATGGGCATGTTGTATTTTCTTTTCTTTCTTTCTTTCTTTCTTGTTTAAGAAAAAAGAAAAATCAGGGTGTCCCAAGTGTCCCAAGCAAAGGATTAACAGAGCTTTGATTAGAATTGAAAGTCATGAGTTAAACAGGTGTTTTGAATTATCACTTTTATTAAAACACAATACTTTACATGAAGCTCACTGGATTTTTTATTATTAATTCTAGAATATTGAAAGAAAAATGTGTGTTTGATTTAACCTAATAGGGATTCATAAATCAGGGAAGAATGAAGTGGCATTGCATCCTGGGAAATTCCCTCTTGTGGTGGCTCCTTTCGTAGCACCAGGTATTGTGGTACCCAAGGACGAACACCCCGGGTGATGGGGTGAGCTGGGGCTGAGACTTCACCCCATTGAAGGGTCCACCTGCCTGCTGACAGCGGATCCTGTTCTGGGGAATGAGGCCTGAAAGGGCCCAAGGAGCAGCAGAACGGGCCGCTGGGCAGCAGCTGGGACAGGAAGAGGCCGGCCAAGACCCACTGCCCCACAAAGGACGTGGGGAGTGGATTATGCTGATGTTGTGTAATAAGGCAGCACGCCCAGTGACCCGTGCAGAGCCTCAGGGATTGCCTGCCCCGTTCATGGAGTTCTGCTGAAAGAGGCAATGATGGGCACATCCTAATATTCAGGCTTCTCACTAGATCCAATTTATTTACCTTCTCCTTGGCCTGGGAAAATGGATTCTGGACTCCGTGACTGACACTAAGTTGCTTACACACAGCTCGGTTTTGTATTCCCTAATGCAAAGTGGAAATGAGGTACAGCTGCAGCCGAGCAGAAGCAGTTGCAGCTAGATGAAAGGGAGTGAGTTTTAATATTCTTTATAAACACAGAGCGAGGACGTGGCGCCTAATAAGGTCGAGGGGAAAATCGCCAAGCCAAAAAGTAATCAGTGGTTCTAGGAGCCTCGAGAGGTTTGGAGCAAATAGACAATTTTATTTATGCTCCACTGTGACAAAAGAATAAATAAGTAAATGCCTGTAAATACCCTTACTAAATAGACATATGACAATAGATGCTTGTGCGTCATAAATCTTATTGTAAATTCTATCTTTTAACATATGGTGCTGCAGACAGACACAGCAGTTTTAGGTCGCAGGGGCCCCTGGAAGCCACCTCCTCTAACGCCTTGCTTTACCTGGTTCCCAGGAATAACCATTCTATGTGGCTGTGGCCCAGTCTCCAGGCCATCATGAGTTCCTCGCTCCCTGGACATAACCACCCAGGAGAGGGCTAACCCCAGACCCAGGCAGGCGCAGGATTCTCTTTCAGTCTGAAGTGGGGGCCTTCATGCTAGCCTCTGTCCACCACTCAACGCTGAGCAGTAAAGAGCAGAGAGGCCAGTGTCCACCAGTGTGACCTGCAGGAAGCAGGCAAAGGCAGAGGAACAGGGAGGTCCTGGCAGTGGCTACACGCCTGGTTCTAGCTCAGCCACATCCCTAACTCCGCGCTCCAGAACCATCCCAGGATCCTGGAGGCAAACTCCTCTTTCTGCTTAGCTTGAAATGGGTTTCTGTTGACTACAACCACAGTAACCCAGCACCTACAAGTTTCATGGAATTTTGCTTTGAAGATATTTAACATCTAGTGTATGGTGTGAGGCAAAATAATGTCACTTGTGCACATTAAAAAAGAAGTCAGGCATGGTGGTGCACGCTTGTAATCCCAGTACTCGGGAAGATTGCTGGAACAGGAAGATTGCAGGTTCGAGGACAGCCTTAGCAACTTAGTGAGACACTCAGCAACTTAAGGAGACCCTGTTTCAAAATAAAAAATGAAGCCGGGCATGGTGGCTCACATTTGTAATCTGGGTACTTAGGAGGCTGAGACAGGAGGATTGCAGGTCCGAAGCCAGCCTCAGCAACTTAGCGAGGCCCTCCGCAATTTTGTGAGACCATTTTCCAAATAAGAAATAAAAGATCAGGCTAGTGGTATAACTTGGAGATAGAATGCCTCTGGGTTCAATTCCCAGTACCAATAAAATAAAATAAGATAAATAAAAGTGAAAATGAAAAAAGGGCTGGGGGTGTAGCTTGGAGGTAAAATGCCCCTGGGTTAAATCCCCAGTACTAAAAGAAAAAAAAAAAAAAAAAAAAAAGAATACGAGGATGGACAAGCAAAAGCAACCTAGTTATTCAAACTCTTACTAAAAATACAATTTGCTAAGGTAAGTAACAACAACAAAACTTTAGTACTTATAACTTGGGAAATGTTAAATATATAGTATTACATTCTCAGATGTATTTATAACAGTGCTTGACAGATCTGCTTCTTACTGAGTTAGGGAAATACCACATTCACATGAAGACATCTAGGGTTTGGAAGAGACCAACAAAGATTCTGTGGTCCAGATTAGACAGAGAAATTGGTCTTGCTCATCAAGACTCCTAATAACCTTCGAATCTATCCAGATAGTTAATCTGTGTATGTTGCCCTCGTCACTGCCACGTTTTCTTTTCTGGAACCTCAGTGTCTCTGGTTACATCTTAAGTCTGTTAGTTCTCCGAGTCCTGAGCTCACTGTCTCTTTCATTCAGCCGATTTCCCGAGGCTCCTGCCCAGGAAAAGGAGGAGAATGGAAGGAAATGCAGGCTCCCTCCAAAGGCTGGCGGACACCTACCTGCCGGGAAGGCCCTCGAGCTCCCGGTCTCCTGGCTCCAAGTCTCAAGCCGCCGCCGCCACCTCCTCCTCCTCCTCCTCCTCCTCCTCCTCCTCCTCCTCCAGCCTAGACTAGAGGTTGGAAAACTGCAACCTCGAGGCCAATGTCCCTTCCCTGGAATGGAGCCACAGTCACCTGTGTCTGCTACCTATGGCTGTGTTCATGCTATGAGGGCAGAGCTGAGTAACTGCCCGAGAACACATGGGCTGCAATGCCTAAAGTATTTATTATTTCTTAGCGGAAAAATGTTTACCCCTGACTCTGTCTCAGGAAGGAGGGCAACCCCGATCAGACCTCTGCTTAATTCAGTTGTTACAAGAATCCCAGCTCCTAAGCCCACTTAGCTCCCAGAATTTTTCTTTTCTTTTTTGGCAGTACTGGGTATTGAACCTAAGGGTAACTTACCTCTGAACTACACTCTAGCTCTTGTTATTTTGAAACAGTGTCTCACTAAGTTCCTGAGGCTGGCCTTGAACCTGTAACCCTCCTATCTCAGCCTCCTGAGTACTAGGATTACAGGTGTGCACCACCACGCCTGTCTAGCTCCCAAGATCTTCTAACCTGATCTAGCGGACTCCACCGCAGACCCCCAAGTCCTTTCCTGGGGCTCTCAGAGGTCATGACTTGTCATTGGCAAAAACCAACCTTTCTACTGAGCCTTTCTTTGATGTTTTCACACTAGCCAAATTCTGAATGTTCCCAAGGACCCAGCTTTCTCTCATCCCTCTCTAGTTTTTCCTCTTGTGGCCAGGGACCACTGGGCCAGGAGGTGGCTGGGGCCCTGTGTCCCTCCTTGCCCATTCCAGACCCTCCTTCCTCCTTCCTTCCTAAGGTCATGGTCTCCTTTGAAGCACTGAAGTCCTATTTTACCACACCGCCCCTGCCTCCCCTGCCCTGGACAAGTTGATCATTCTCTAGGATCCAGAACGTCCACCATCTACAATGCACTCCTCCTTTCTCTCTCCTCTGCATTCTAAACTCAAATACTCTGCCTGTCTAACCAGCATCCCCAACTGGGTGTCTAACAAGCGTCTAAAAAAACAAATATGAGGCTGGGTGTGGTGGTGCACACCTTTAATCCTAGTACTTGCAAGGCTGAGACAAGAGGATCACAGGTTTGAGGCCAGACTCGGCAACTTAGTAGTGAGATCCTACGTCAAAATAAAAAATAAAATAGGGTTGGCAGTGTAGCTCAGAGGTAGAATGCCCCTGAGTTAAATTCCCAGGACCAACCAACCAACAGACAAACCTTGCTTCTCCTCCGACCTCCCTCTCAGCAGCAAGCACCGTGCACATGCCCGACAGCTAAGGTCCCAAACCTGCAGTCTGCCTTGGCGCCTCTCATACCCTGCCTCCAAGCTGCCCTCCCATCTCTGGGCTCTTCCTTCAGAGCCACCAGCACGACTTCTCAGATTACCACAAAGCCCCTGGGGAGGTCCTGGCTCTGTCAGCCATCCCTCCACCTTGAACCAAGTCATGCTTTGTGAGCACAAATCTGACAATCTCACACCCTTGCCTTGGCCAAGCCCCCACCGGTGTGTCCCTGGCTAGTCCCTCAGGCCTCAGTCTCCTCTCCATCCCTCAGAGTCTCTTGTTCACCCTGCTCTTAGCAGCGAGGGTGCCCTGGCCACCTAAGCTGCACATGCCCTGCGCCACCTCCTCCCTCGCTCTGCTGTCCTGCAAAGCACTTGTTACGCTGACGTTAAACTTCGGCTTGCTCTTTCTAACCTTTACCCCCTGCCCCAGAGTGCAAGGCGGACAGCGGACACCTGGTCGGCCTGTGTATTCCCCAGAGCCCATCCCTCAGGGTCTGCGCGCCTGCTAGACCGGCCTTCGGAAGTCACAGTGCTTGATACATGAATGGATTCGATGAAGCATCAACCAATCACTACTGTATATTTAGGGGCAGCCTCCTCTAGCTGCAGAAGGAAAAGAATCACTTCAATTAATTCCCAGGGATGCTTAGAACTTTCAAATCCATAAGTTATTAAGTTTCATACAGCTTTTTTTTTTTTTTTTTTAGGGCTGTCTGCTCATTCTTCCTTTGTTGGGGACTTATGAAGAGGACAAAGAAATATCAAAATATTAGGTGGTTTCAAAGTCACTACAACTGGTCAGAATTCCCATTTGAATTATTAAATTCCCCAAACAGAGCCAATTATTAAATTTCTTTACATTGCATAGTCTCCATACTAGGCTAGAGAAATTCATCTTCAAAACATTTTTGTTGTTGTTGTTTTTTGGGAAATGGGTGCAGATTGCAAAATATAGTAATGCCTATGACACTGCAAATATATTTTATGTGTTATTAAAAATAAATCAGTTTTTCAGGAATACAAACAAGTGGAAGATTATACTGCAAACTTTTATACAGGTAACGAGTGGGAAATGTCTTGAAACAATGGACCCAGATGATACAATATTTAATAATGTAATTAACCCAGGTAAACCATTCTTAATTTTTCCAATGATGGCCAAACCAATAAAGCTGGCAGCACACAGTTACAGACCGACTGGAGGATCCTCTGAAGCCCGCTCTCCTGCACACACAAGAAGGGAACACCCTTTTGCTTTGACGTTTTTGCCCTGAACAATCCATGTCTGGGTATGTGATGTGCCTTTTTGTGTGTATGTGTGGTGTTGGGGACTGAAGTCAGGGGTGTTCTACCTCCAAGCTACATCCCCGGCCCTATTTTATTTTTTATTTGTAAACAGGGTCTCTCTTAGTTGCTGAGAGCCTTACTAAGTTGCTGAGGCTAGTCTCTAACCTGCGATCCTCCTGCCTCAGTATCCCAAGTACTGGGAGACAGTGCCTGTCACCAAACAAGGCCCAAGGAGTCAAGAGAAGGAAACAGGAAATTAAGATTTCCACCGGCCTTCATTTATATTCATCATCATTATTATTATTATTATTACTATTATTACTGGTGCATTGCAACCATACATACATCACTACAAAGTTCGGAGTGATAGAGACGTACTTGCACACAGCACTCGGGGAGCCTTCCCCGCCCCCGCCCCCGCCCCGCTCCCTCTCCCTCTCCCTCCCTGCGCATGGCGTTGGTTGAGATTGGCATCGCATGGCGTTGGTTGAGATTGGCATGGATAAATTTGCTTATGTGCATTATCGAGTCCGTTGCTGAAGTGTGTCCTTCACTGAGTCTCCCTCCTCCCACAGGTCCCCTTCCTCACTCCACTAGGGTTGCTCCTCCTTTGTCTAGAGTCCCTCTGTGTCCCAATCTCTCCCTAGCTTCCACATATGAGAGAAAACATCTGACCTTTCACTTTCTGTGACTGACTAATCTCAGTGTAATATTCTCTAGTTCCATCCATTTCCCTGCAAATCGCATATTCTTACTTTAAAAAATAATTCCGGGAGTCTTCCATTAAGCTTACTCTCTCGTCTCACTCAACATGGCTCCTAACTACTGCGGCACCTCGTTTTGTTTCGTTTCTGGTTATCTAGTATCCCTCTAAAGGGGGCGGTGGTTTTCAGCACACAGATTTTTCTGACAAACGGCCTTGAACTCTGAGAGGTGGAAGCCCATGGGTGTGAATGCATACAGTGGAGACCCCCTCACTTCTGTCTGGAATGCTGATCTGTTTATCTGAGAGTCAAAGCCAGAGTCCCTGAAACAAGATTTCTAACTGGGGACTGCCATTTGTCTTCCCTCTTTGGTGGGACAGGGTGGGAATTCAAGGTGGTCCTCCTGGTGTACCAGTGGGGAGCACTGCAGGATAGTAAGGACTGACCCCAGGTTTAACTCATTTATTTTATTAATGTTTGATTGGTGTACTAATAGAATTATACATATATGGATATACATTACATATATATATATGTATATATATATATATGTATATTGTGTGTGTGTTTTACTGGGGATTAAACCCAGGTACATTCTACCTCTGAACTATACCCCCAGCCCTTCTGATTTTTTATTTTGAAACAGGGTCTCACTAAGTTGCTGAGGGTCTCTCTACTTGCCAAGGCTGGCCTCGAACCTATAGACTTCCTGTCTCAGCCCCCCAAGAACTGGGATTACAGGCATGCACCACCGTATCTGGTTGGCATATTCTTTAATTGCTGTCTTGGGTCTATGTAGATTACGCAGAACTTGGACTCTTCCAGAAAAGTCAGCAGGAGAAGAAACCAGGATGTGAGCTGACAAGGCCATCACCCTGGCTGACCCCTGGTGTCTCTCACTAAAAATAAACAAAATGTGTTGTTTATATACACTGCAAAAGGTTTTCACACAAGGACTGAAAACTGCTTTGTAAAAGAAGTTTTACTGCTCTCTAATAAAAGCAGGATAGGAACTACAAGGCCTCATAAATGCTATGATTAATAATAAATACTCTTCCTCATTATTTCACATGCTCCTAGAAACCTCTTATGACACTGCACGTCCACACGCCATTTTCAGAGGTGCTGCACAGGCAGGAGAATCCAATTCTAAGTCTTTCCAGATAATTCAGTCTCTAAATAGCAGCGTGTGTGTGTGTGTGTGTGTGTGTGTGTGTGTGTGTGTGTGTGTTTTCCTGTTTTGTCTGAAAGTGGACATGTCATTATTTTGTGAAAGGCTTCTGGGACACAGGTGGAGGCAGGACACAGATAAGGAAAGACATGTGGCAGGAGGAGGCAGGACGGGGAGATAACGGGCTCTCCTGGGACTTGGTGGCTCAGGCCTCCCATCAAACCCCAGCTGGGAGTCACGTGATCTGCCCAGTGCTGAAGCGTGGACAATAACTCGGTCTGCAACGAACAACACGGAAAAGACAGAACACTTCTTCCCACAGTCAGCCATCTCATCTTTGCCCCAAGTAACAAGGGGCATGCCCAGGGGGGACTGTGCGCGCACGGCACGTGGGGTCCACTGGGGAGCTCCCCAATGAGCCACCTTAAGTGACCAAGGGAAAATACGCTGTTGACAAGTTCCTGCAAGTGACCCTTTGGGATCTTTACCCAGTCAAATCTCTAGCGAGTTGCAGGAGGATTTCAGCATTGGCCCTGGAAGCAGAGGGCTGAGAAAAACACAACAAAAACAACATATGAGAAGAAATAAGAACTATGTTCTGAGAAAAGAATTCAGAAGACAAAAATAAAATACCAAGGAGAACATCTCAGCCTTATCTTTATTCAAGATGAAGCACCCTTATCTGAAAGTCCTCCTGAATTCTCCTCGCCCTTCAAGGCTGTTCGTGTCTGGTTTCCTTCCTCCTCGAAGCCCTCCTGGAACATGCTACCCCTGAGTGATCTTCCTGCCAGTCTCTGTCCCTCCGGAGTTGCTTAGCACACAAGTCAGTCTGTTTATATGCATATTTTTTCTCGTCTTTTCTGCAAAGGTTCTACTTTACAATATACTGAGTCAGGAAAAAGAGAATAATAAGAGTCAATGAGTGATATTATGTGTGGAAAATATTTAAAGAACTTAAAATCTAACAGTTAAAAAAGCTGGGGGGGGGGGCAGTTAATTCCTCCAGCCTGCATTGGTACACTCTAAATTCTCTATGAGCTGACACCAAACGGCCCTCAGTTACTACCATGCCCAAGAGGAAGTCTTGTGAAGGAGGCTTCTTCTGTGGGACAGCTTCTTTTCATTATTCTTTACTGAAATTTTTATGAATGTCTTTGAAAATATTTAACCACTTGTTCCAGACAGTGAACACTTAGCCTTTTCCAAGTATCTCGGACTGAAAAGTACCCATTAATATCTGACTTTTTCCTGTCTTTTCGTACATATCTCTGTTGTCATAGGAGGCACCCTGACACACATGACTTTTTTTTTTTTTTTTTTTTTTTTTTTTTTCTGATGTAGTTTCTCTCCAGGAAGAACTGAAAACAGATTAACCACAATCAAACATAAAAAACTTCCCTGGCTCCTGTGGTCTGAAACAGGCACATTTTCTTCACAAGCTTCAAGGCAATGAATATAATTGAATGTAACTATTTAAACATACTCCAAGCTTAAAGAGCAAGAAATGGCTTTGCCAGACCACAATGTCTCTGAGAGATCGATTTAGCCAATAAATGATAGAGGCTACACACATTCCTGAAACAGCAAGAAAGCAATTCCACAAAGAGGAACTCGTGGTCCTCAGAATGAAGCCCTCAGAGGTACCATTTGCCTGTGGGCATTAAGCACATGGTACATGCTGAGATATTTATTTATTTATTTATTTATTTATTTATTTATTTATTTATTTATTTTTGCGGTACTGGGGATTGAACTCAGGGGCATTCTACCTTCGAGCTATACCCCCAGCCCTATTTTTTTTTATTCTTTATTTTGAAACCGAGTCTCACTAAGTTGCGGAGTGCCTCCCTAGGTAGCTGAGGATGGCTGCGAACCTGGATCCTCCCGTCTCAGCCTCCCAAATGCTGGGATTACAAGTGTGCGCCACCACGACCGGCTTATTTATTTAGTTTATTTCTGTACTGGGGATGGAATCCAGGGATGTTCTAACTCCAAGCTGCACCCCCAACCCTTTTTTATTATTTTGTTTTGAAACAGGGTCTTGCTAGGTTTCTGGGAGTCTCACTACGTTGCTGAGGCTGGCCTCCAACTTGAGATCCTTCTGTCTCAGCCTCCCAAGTGCTGTGATTGCAAGCCTGTGCTACCACATTGAACTCAATATCTAACTTTCAAGAATTAATTGTCAGCAGGGTGTGGTGGAACACACCTGTAATCCCAGTACTTGGGAGACAGGAAGATCACAGGTTCAAAAACAGCCTTAGTAACCCAGTGAGACCCTGTTTCAAAACAAAATGTAATAAAAGAGTTGGGGGTATATCTTGGAGGTAGAATTTCAATCCCCAGTATCACAAACAACCACCACCACCACCACCACCAACAACAACAACAACAAAATCATCCTATGATTTCCCTCAACATGTCATTTTTATAAGTCCCAATTAGGGGATTAATTAGGCATTGCAATATTTTCATTTATAGCTTCAGTTTGAGTTTAGCTATCTGCTGCCCAATTTATCAGAACCAAAATCCCTCCCCAGACTCTTGCTGCTCCATGATGCCTTTGTTCAATGGCTTTTCTAAAAGGCCTTGCCAAATCCAAGTGTTCCATTACACCTTTATTCACCAATTATTCAGGCAACTGCTGAATAATTGAACGTTTTCCGGTATTCTACTCTCAGATGGGCCTGCGGTGTCTCCTCCATTCTTTCTCCTTTGACTGTATTTTTTTCCACTCAAGAAAGAAGCTTCTTTATTAAAGTTCACTTTTTAAAATTATTAACTTGGCTGCCAAATGAATCATCTTCCACATAAAAAAGCAAAGTGACTAGAGTTTCTGTTGAATTTAAGAAGACACCCTGGAACCAGGCACGGTAGGGCACACCTGTCCTCCCAGTAGCTGGGAGGCTGAAACAGAAGGATTGCAGGTTCAAGACCAGCCTCAGCAAGTAGTGAGACTCTCAGAAACTCAGAGATCCTGTTTAAAAATAAAATAAAATAAAATAGGTCTGGGGTACAGCTTGGAGGTAGAATGCTCCTGGGTTCAGCCTCCCAGCTGTGAAAGACAGAAGAATGAGGGGGGGGGGTGGAGAAGGGCGGGAGAGAGGGAGGAGATGGAGGGAGGAAGAGAGGAAGAAAGAAAACACCCTGAGCCAAAATATACATCACATTCTAATTTCTTGTTTTTTTTTTTTTTTTTTTTTTTAACATGGAATGCTTCATGAATTTTTTCTATGGAAGCACCATGTTGTACCTGACACAGAGCAGGTGATCAGGAAACGTTGTGAGAGAATAGGCTCCCAGGCTTCGGGAGCCAGTTAAGAAGTGACGACCTGCGGGCACAAGGAAGGGGGCGCCTGAGAGCCGGCCCGTGGCTGAGGAGTGCAGTCTGAGCAGGCGGCCACTGTGGTAACACCAGGAACAGGGTGGGCAGCTGTTCAAGGTAACCGCCCCGTCCCCATGGCGGCCCGGCCCCAGGGGAACGCTGAAGCCCACTACCACCAGCCTTGCTTGTTCTCTATTCCACTAGGCTCTTTACCACCCTCCCCTCCCCTCCGCCCGGTGGGCCCTGCAGGATACAGGTTGCCTGTGTGCCTGAGAACTTCATTCTTTATTTTAAATTAACCTTTCTAGGCATGACATAGCTGCTATCAGGACTAGACACATGAATCAAACCGTAAACTTTCTAGAAATAATCTATTTTCAAAAATAATATTTTTAGCTGGGCATTGTGGTACACGCCTGTAATCCCAGTACTTGGGAGGCTGAAACAGGAAGAACATAGGTTTGAAGCCAGCCTCAGCAATTAAGCGAGGTCCCGTTTCCAGATAAAAAATAAAATAGAGCCAGGCATGGTGGTTCATACTTGTAATCCCAGTACTTGGGAGGCTAAGACAGGAGGATCACAGGTTCAAAGCCAGCCTCAGCAACTTAGCAAAGCTCTCAGTAAATAAATGAGTCCCTGTTTCAATAAATAAATAAATAAATAAATAAATAAATAAATAAATAAATAAAATAGGGCTGGGAGTGTAGCTCAGAGATAGAATAATGAATGACCCTGAATTCAATCCCTACTATCACAAAAAAAGGAAAAAAAAAAAAAAAAAAAGAATGGCTGGGGTGGAGCCCACTGGTGGAGCATTTGGCTAGCATGTGCAAAGGTCCTGGGTTACATCCCCAGCACTGTGGGTAATGCCGTCCTGCGACGGTGCTTTGGGGTTTTCACCTGCACTCATTTTTTCTCTTTTGAGAGAGGGTCTTGCTATGTTGCCCAGGCTGGTCTTGAACTCCTGGTGATCCTACGGATTCAGCCTCCTGAGTAGCTGGGACTAGAGGTGTGTGGCACGGTGCCCAGTGCGTTCTTAAAGTCAGTGACGACTTTGGGCAAGGTCTATATTCTAAATTACTGACGATCTGGAGGTCAGCTAACGTAGCTGCAGTGACTGTGCATTCTGTAAACAATGCTGAGGGGGAGAGCTGCAGCGCCTGCCTGCTTGTGGGGAAGGCAATTTAATAAGAAAGAGGGAGGGAGCCCTGCAGCCAGGGCTCTGGAGTGCTAAGTGATTTTGCTGGGTATACATGCCCAAGGCCACTGATATTTCCAATTTAAATTTGAGAAACAGATGTTTCAGTAATTTTTTTCAGGAAGATTTAATCTCATAATTATTTCCAGAAAGGCCATGAAAATGCTCCTGGAGGATGAATTGTTTTGTTTCCTCTAGGTCGGACGGTCACTCAGCACTTACAGAACTCCCCGCCAGGAGAAATCGGCTCTTAAGGAAATGGGAAACTCATATCTCACTTTCCAAGAATTTACTGTGTAAGGAGAAAAAAAAATGTGCCAAAATAGATGCTGAGAGCAGACAAGTGATCCAAATCACAAAGTAGAAAAAACTTAAACATTAGGAAACAACATCTGTGCAAGGTTTTTTGGCTTTTAATTTTTGGTGGTACTGGTGCTAGGGATTGAACCCAGGGTCTCTACTGCTGAGCTACTTCCCCAGCCCTTTTGATTTTGAGACATAGTCTTGCTCAGTTGCTGAAGCTGGCCTTGAACTTGTGATCCTCCTGCCTCGGCCCCTTGAGTCTCTGGGATTAAAGGTGTGCACCATTCTGCCAACTTGAAAAGATTCATAATATGGGCTAAGATGTCAGAATTAAGAGAAGCCGGTGGGAAGCAAGTGGATAACTAGACTGCCCAGCACTAGTCTCACTGTCTCTGCGAAGTTGAAAGTGACACAGGTGCAATTCCCAAGCAAGGCTCTGGTCCTCCTGCCGGCCCCATGGTGCAGACCCCAGAGCCACAGAAAGCAAAAGGCCCTCTCCTCTCGTTTTAAACAGACTCTAAGATCATCCAGCTATATCCCAAGGCAGCAAGGGGGGTCCGGGCAAATGTTCTGACCACTGTGAGAGGTGATGCTTGTGAAATTGTAAATGGAAGACAGGTTTGTGCTGTGGTAAAAGAGGAAGAAGCAGGCATGGGAAGAGTGGGCGAAGGCGCCAGTGTCTCCACAGAGAGCCGCACAGTGCTGGAGAGGGAGGAGTCCTGCGGGGCCTGGAGGCAGAAAGCAGCAACTGGATGGATCCCAGAAGGCAGACTTCTGAAGACTTAAGGACAGAGGCGTTCTTTATTTTTTTTATTTTTTACTATCTCATTTTTTATAGTGTAACTGGAGGTGCACCCCAGCCCTTTTTTTAGTTTTGAAGAAGAGTCTTGCTGTTGCTGGGGGGATCCTCCTGTCTCAGCCTCCCAGGTACTGGGATTACAGGCATGCACCATCACACCTGGCTATTCTTTATTTTTTATTTATTTATTTTTGGCACACACACACACACACACACACACACACACACACACACACACACACACAGGCTTGAGCCCAGAGACTTTCTACCTCTGTGCTATACCCTCTGCTTCTACCTAAATTAGCATGCCCTACCCTCAAACCTGTGATCTTGGTTTCAGGCTCCTGAGTACTGGGATTACAGGCATGCACCCCTGTGGCCAGCTCACGACAGACAGGTTCTTAACCCATCTGCAGGAGCTGAAGTGCCCTTGTCTGTGACTGCCGCCGACACTCTCAGGACAGTGACTGCTTATGTTCTGTCCCTGCAGCAGCCTGGTGCTCTAGGTTGCAGATGCTGCCTCTGGATTTTGTCAGCTCACAGCCGGCAGTCTTTTGCTTCATTTATCAGGTAAGTATAAAGAACAGAGACAGCCACACATCCTTTTGATTCTTTTCCTTCTGGGCTTTGTGTTCAAGTCATCTCCAGATGGCTGAATTTAGGTTGCAAACAGTTTTGTATACTAGCTTATCTCATTTAAAAATTCTTCAACATATTCTAATGAACAAGACCTCCAGAACTATTTAATGAAATATGACTAGATGGTTAGGAAAAATTCCAGCATGCCTCTGTAACTATAACTTACTTATTTACTTATGTACTGGTGTTGGACCACTCCTCGGTTTTTCAGAATGTCAGTCCTGGGAATAGAAACCAGGGGCATTCTACCTCTGAGCTACACCCCCAGACCTATTTTATTTTGAAACAGGTTCTCATAAGTTGCTGAGGGCTTCACTGAGTTGCTGAGGCTATCCTCCAACCTGTGACTCTCCTGTCTCTGCCTCCCAAGTACTAGGATTATAGATGTGCACTACTGCTCCCAGCTTACACCCAGATTTTAAAACACATCAATTGGTCAGTTCTCTCTTTATTAATCCAGTTTATCTTCTGCCACTTGAAAAAAATGATTTTAAAAACTGAGTCCTAAATGATTTGCCAATTAGATTTTAAATTCCTTGAGTCTAATTAAGTGCCTTCTAGTTTCCAGCAGTACCGAGAACAGGTTCAGTATTTAATGTACACCTTGGGCTCGGGGCCATGCTGTATTTTTCTCTGTAGCTTTCCCAACACCTAACACTGTGATTGACACATCAAGCCTCTGTCACTTTGCAGAATCCAGGCCTCTATCTGGAACAGACATCCTCGTGAGCATGGAGCACGCCCAGCTCTGGTGGAGCCAGCTCCGTTTCCAACGCAGTGCTTCTTGTCTCTGTGACAGGCCACTTTTGCCCCCAGCCATCCCCCCATCCCCGGGGAGCACCTGGGAACCATCCCAAATCACTCAGGGCAGCGGACGGCTTTCAGGAACACAGCACCAATCTCATTGGCGCTTCCACATTTCAAGGGACTAATATGTGTCTTTTCAAGGAACTTTGTAAATTTTATTTTTTACTTTTGTGGATCTATAACAATTCCTCCAAGAGCATTTCAGATTTTTCTCTTTGCCTGAAGGATCTTCAAGAGGATGCCTTTAGTCCTCCTAGTCCAAAGCAAAGAAAAAGACAGACTGCTTTGCCAAGAGATAAAATAGGCCAAAACCAATATGGGTTCCACATTGGTAAACATCATTGTCTTTACCCCAATATAAATGTCTTCTAAAAGTATACATCCTAGCTGGGAACAGTGGTATGTGCCTGTAGTCCCAGCTACTGAGAGGTTTAGACAGGAGGATCACTTGAGCCTAGAACTTTGAGTAGCCTGGACAACATGGCAAGATCCCATCTCAAAAACAAACAAATAAATAAATATAAATTATAAATAAATGAATGAAAGAGTATGCTCCACCAAGAAAACAAGGACCTGGTGTAGCTTGAATGTGGGAATGTGTTCTAATACATTCAAGACTCTGGCAAGGCAGGTAGTAAAGCCACCTTTGCTCACTTGGAAAGCAAATGTCCATCTTTCTAAGCATGAAACGAGACACACTGGATGGGGAGATCATTAATACTGTCAAATTTTTTTAAATGATGCAAAATCTTAGCTTTTTTTATGGCTACATAAGCTGGTGCCATTTCCAAGTCATTTTTTCAGCTGGACTTAGAAAATAGAACCTATTTTGGGGGTTATAACCTTTACTGAAGTCACTACTACAGAAATATGTGGCGCCAGAAGTACAGACAGGAAAAGAAACATGTAATTTTTTTCTAAGCAATCAGCTATGAATAAAATGCACGAGGACTTTACTCACACCACAGGAAAAATGTTTTCTAAAAACTTCCTCTGTTGATCTTCAGAATTATAATTCTGAAGTTTGAAGGTTTGTTCTACTCTGAATATGTGGCAGCAAAATGTCATGCCACAAACATAAATCATTTTGAAAACATACTGATAATTAGAAAATGTAGCCAGGCATGGTGGTACATGCCTGTGATCCCAGTGACTCTGGGAAGGCCAAGGCAGAAGGATGGCATGTTTGAGGCTAGCCTGGGTAACTTAGCCAGATCCTGTCTCAAAATAAAAAATAAAAAGATCTAGGGATGTAGCTCAGTGGTAGGATGACCCTGGGTTTAATCCCCAGTACTGGAGAGAGAGAGACAGAGAGAGAAAGAGAGAATATGAATGAATATGTAAGTTACTAGATGGAAAAGATCCTTAGATATCTAGGTTATACCTAGAAAGAACTGAAATACCTTGCAAAATACTATCATGTCTAACATTTGAACTATAGGTACTAATGGAAAAGATAACCTTGGTAGATTAATGTTTTATGTACATTTAGGAATCTAAAAACTTAAAAAGTACAGGTGAAACTGATATAAGTAAATTACAAAGAAAAACAGGAAGGAAAATAGATTTAAACCACCAAAAGGCTCAAATACAAAGAGACAGTGAGTTTAAGGACTGCAATTAGAAAATATTCCATATATATATATTTCTTTTTGCAGTACTGGGGACCCCCAGCCCTATTTTTTATTCTTTATTTTGAAATAGGGTCTCACTAAGTTGCAGAGGGCCTCACTAAGTAGCTGGCCGTGAACCTGTGATCCTCCTGTCTTAGCCTCCCAAGTATTGGGATTACAAGCATGCACCATTATGCCTGGACACATCTGTTAAAAAAAAATAATAATAATAAATGCTAAGCCTCTTTAACCAGATTCTCACCAACGCTCCTCTATTTCATTAATCCACTGAGTTTATAAAGTTGCCATGTGGAAAAGATCCCACAGGAATGAGAATGAGGGAATCCCTCTTTTTTAACTACCTCTAAGCAGTTACCCTAAGCCCAGTAATAACATAAGCATTTTGCATATATTACCCCATAAAGTGTGCAGAATGATCCCATTAAGTATGGATTTCTTTCCATTTTAAAGAAGACAAAATTGAATTCAGAAAAGTTATATAACTCATTCAAGGTTACAAGGTCATCTTTAATCCAGGAATACTGGACAGCAAAGCCCAGAGCTTTTCAGGTTTTCTAGATAAGGCTTCACAATTGCCCTAAGCAAGTCTCCAGGCTGCTCCAGGATTCCTGGGGCAGCTCAGTGCTGTGGAATGTACACCAACCAGAATCTAGGAAGTCTGGAGACCGGCCTTAGTGCCCTGCCTGCAACGTGGAGACAGTGCAATGGATGGGTCTTGGCTTCTTCTGGCTACAACAGTTGGATTCCATATGAAAACCCAAGTTTTCTTTGGTCTCCAATGAGTTTCCTTTTCTTTATCTAAGCACATACCACACCATAGTCATAATCTATGTCCCTTTACCCACAAGATGATCCAAGCACCATGAGGACTAAGTAGAAGGCTTTTCTTTAGTAGTCATAAAAGACAGATCTACTAAGGATCTCTTCCCAGAGGCTGTGCTCGGCTGTGCGGTGTTGGGTTTAATGTCACACCTCTTAAGAAGCCCTCTCTACTAAAACCTACATCCCTTCCATCCACGCATAGCGGAACTCCCAGACCGTCCTGGCTGCAAGGCAGAGGCATCCTCAAACCCTGACCCATTGCTTCTGGAGGTCATGGACACATCTCAGGAGTCCCTATAGCTCCAGGACCTCCTTGCTATAATGCCTGGCACACAACTGGTATTGGAGAATGTTTATTGAATCCTGAATTTTCTCTTTTTGAAAGGCAGGAGGGAATTAGATGAACGACCTTGGTGGTCTCTGCGCTTTATGCCTCACAGGATCCCATTACACAAATAGCAAACAGCAGACTACCCACTTTGAAAAGAAGATGTGTTCCTAAAAGGTGAGGAGACTTCCAAATTGATTCATCTTGCTAATAACTTCTAAGACTCTTACCTTAATCTCAAATGTAGCACTTCTTTACATTTTTCTTGAATAATCAGTATACTCCTTTACCTCTTGATAGCAATAAAAAACTTCAATACACTATTATCTTTGTAACTGAGGAAAATTTACAGGACATTTTTAAAGCAAAAAAAAAAAAAAGCACATGATACTATAAGAGTGGACATCTGTCATCATATATTTGTCAAAAGTCAAAGAATACACAACATTAACAGTGAACCCCAATGTAAAGTCAATGCAGATTCGTCATTGCTAACAAATGGATCACTATGGTGTAGCAAAGCAACAGTGGGAGGCTGGATGTCTGTGGGGACAGGAGGTATACGGGAACTCTCCATTCTTCTGCTCAATTTTACTGTGAACCTAGACCTCCTCTGTAAAAAATGTTGATTAAAAAAAAAAAAGTGCTATGAGGCCTGAACCAGCTCAGTTCACCTACACTGCTGAGTTGAGAGAGCTCAGCCCACTTATTCGCCTTACAGTTGCAAACCAAAAATGACAACACCATTATTATCTGCAAGCACCTAAAAATTAATCCTGTGGATTTTCCCCATGAAAGATACACATTTATCCTTCAAATTCACCTTGTTTTAAATTTGGACCATGTATGCTACACCTGACTTTACAAATGCTTTTTCCATAGACAAAGACTGAAGTGCTGCCAGTCCTGAAGTCAAGCCATGGGACCAGGTGGTATCCGTGGAGCAGGCTTCAAAAGAGGGACCCCAAGTTAAACTGAATTTGAAGAAGACAAGAGGGGGCATGGAGTGTGGGAGAAATGTTTCCTAATAATGGAATATAAAGAATAAAGAAAGAGGAAGCAAAAGAGCAGTGTGTGAGGACCAGCACAAGATACAGGCCACCCGCCCCCATGGCAGAGGGATGACTGCTGGACAGAAGCCACAGGTTCAAAGCCCAGCCTGGTGCCACCAGGCCCTCCCCGCCCTTCCCCTCTCCCAAGTGCTCCCTTGCTCCTACAAGCACTGGTCACCCAGACCCCAGCCCCTCTCCATTCTCTGCAGCACTTTCTTCATACCTCAGGCTCATAGTGTGTCTCAGCAGGTGTGCACTTTCCTGTGGTGGTGGTGTTTTGTTTTTTGTCCAGGGGATTGAAGCCAAGGGCATTCTATTTCTAAGCTACACCCTCAGCCCTTTTTATTTCGAAACAGGATCTTGTTAAGTTGCAGAGGTTCTTGCTGAATTGCTAATGCTGGCTTCAAACCTAGTCTTCTTGCCTCAGCCTCCCAAGTACTGAGATGACAGGCATGTGGCACTACACCTGGTTAGCTGTGTACTTTTAAATTAAACTCTGAGCTCCCTGAGAACAAGAAACTTGCTTTCTATTACTTTATATTCCCTGGATATATGTTATATAGTATGTACCCAACATATGATGCTTGCATGAATGAATCAATAAATGGATATATTATTTTCAGTGTTTCAGAGCAGAGTTACAGATACTAGATGCAGATTCTAGGGTGGTGGACTAAGAGAACAGGCTAAAAAAATATTAAACCAAGCCGGGCATGGTGGTGCATGCTTGTAATCCCAGCATTCGGGAGGCTGAGACCAGAGGATCCGGGTTCGCGGCCAGCCTCAGCTACCTAAGTGAGGCCCTCTGCAACTTTACTATAAAAGAGTGTTTATTATCAAGCCAATCTCTGAAAAGCTGGCTGCAATGAACTAACAAGAAGAAAACACAAATAAGTACCCCCTACCTATGTTGCAGGAGGCAGAGGGAAGCGCCCCATCCCCTTAGGACTAGATTCTGCACCGCCAACCTTTCCCCCCACAGGTTACCTTCCTGACCCATACATTTCATGTGCCCAGATTTCAAATGCTTAATAAACCTACATTCCTCTGTCAGACTACATTCTTCCATTAGTTAGATTGCTCTCAATACCCGAGATCCTCTTCTTTTCCTCTTCCCTGACTATCATCCAAAGAACCAAGAGCTTTTGGTAAGCTCAGAAGAATTTCTCTCTGATAGGGGTTCCATATTTCAGGGAGATTCTGCTGAATGCTCACAATGGTTTCTGAAATGTGTTGTGGGGTTTCCAAAGGGCCGCCTCCTTGTGATACTTGTGTGCATGCCAGTAGTCACTTGAAAACATTTCATACCCTACTAAAGGTTTCTCCGTCCGTTTTCAGCTGCCCTTTGATATGCAGGGTACATTATTGTTCGTATGGAGAGAGATGGAATACTCTCGAGCCAAAAAGTCATGCAAAATGGGACTTCCACCAGATAACCACCTGCACCGCTTAAAAACTGACAGACATCTACTAGAAATGGAGAAAACATGTCTGACCAATCTAGAGACAGCTAGCAAAGTCGGAGCCAGGGTTAGCATGGAAAGCACAAACCTGTGTGGGTTAGGGATAAGCACTGCAGCTCCCATGCAGTTCTAAACCACCCAGGCTGTGTTGGCCTGGGCCGTGCAGGGAGAAGCGGCAGCTGATAAACTCCAAAATTCTGGAATGAGCCTGGAAATAGGAAGCATGTTCTTTCTAGTTTTGCTTTTCCTACTGACAGTCTGGTGACTACCAGTAGATCAACCATTTGAGCTTCATGTCAGCAGTAAACTGAGAGAATTCTAACAAATTCTGGCTGGATTTAAATTCCTGGCTTTCCATTTAACTAGCTGTGTGACTCCCCTGGGGCATATTTCGGAGACTATTTCCTTGTCTGCAAAAAGGACTGTTTATTGTGACTACAACATAGTAATAGATGTTCAATACATATTTGCTAAATTAATAAATGAATATTTAGTAGAAAAAATGTATGTGAAGAACTGGCACATGATTAGTGCCTAATAAACACTGACTATCTCCCTCTTCAGCCCTCTGTGAAGAAATCTTTGATATAATAAAGTTTTCCTTTTTATGGTTAAGTCTATCAGTATTCCCTTAGTGTTTTCAGTTTGATATCTCTCTGCTTATAAACAAAAATTTTGTAATTCTGAAATATCTTACTTTAACACTAATAAATAATGTTTTAAAGATTTAACACAAAAGAAACATTTAACTTTGATTTCAATTCAAATTACTACTGCAGAGCCACAAATATTTTCTAGGTCTGAAAACATTACATCTGTAAACTCAGTATTTGTGTGTAAGTAGCAAATTCCATTAAAAGTTTGAGGTTTCTATCAGAATGCTAATAAAACAAAATTGAAAATTAGATATAATTTTTTTGCCCCACTCCATCATGTTTTATTTTTTCTTTCACGATATGTAAATAAGGTTCTTGAAAAAATCAAATACAGAAAAAAAGGAATAAACAAGAAAACATTCCTGTAATCCCAATACCTAAGAATAATCAGCGTGTGTGTGTGTGTGTGTGTGTGTGTGTGTGTGTGTGTGTGTGAGATTACTAACAAGCATTTCAATTTTCATGGGATGAACTATCAGGAGTAAGAGTGCGGGATCAAAGACTATTTTTAAATTTTTGATAGCTATTTTCAGATGGCCTTCCAAAAAGACTATATGAACATATCCCCTACAGTGCTTCAGAGAGGTTTCTAAATATGACCCAGTAAAGGAAAAAATTAAATACCCGTTGAAGACATTTTAATTGTTGTCCCTATATTCCAGTGATTAGGTTCTATACTACTTCCGTTACCGCCCTTTTTCCCCCATAACACTCTTACCTAATTATTAGTATTACACACAGAAAAGAATATAGCATGCAAATTTTACTCACTATGAATTTCAAAATAAACATCTGAAAATTGGTGAGTGCTCTAATGACTTTAATTGTTAACTTCCTGATTATGAACCCAGTCTTTATGTCGGCCATCTAAACACGGGGGCGGGAAACCTAGGTATAAGTCAGAAGTGAAACCAGAGCCTGTCAGTGCCTCGTCCCTGAACTTACCAAAGAGCAGCTTCCTATGCACCAAGCAGGTATTAATTCCATAAGCCTGCTTTGGAATACTATCAATCTGAAAGGATATAATTCAATACTTAAGGAGAACCAGGGAGCAGCTCTCAAGTTCCACACCACACTGCAACATGGCTGTTCTGTCAACATCTTACCATCAAACACTGTCTTCAACCAGCACAAGCCCCAACTACAGTTGTTCCCAAGTGCTCCCTGCAGTTTCCGGTTGGTCTCACGTGCTTCTAGCACTGCTTCTGGTGGTTGCATGTACTCCATGCTCTGCTTGCGGTTGTTCCCAAATATTCCCCTCACTGCTTCCGGTCATTCCCAGGTAATCCCAGTTCTGCTTCCAGTTGTTTTTTAAAAAAACTCCATGTACTGGTTCCTGGTACGTGCACTGCTTTCAGGCAGTACTTCCCATCAGAAATAGCTCTTCAAATAGTCACTTGTATTTGATAAGCCCTATCCCTTTGGCTCCCTCAAAACACAGTTTTCCGTTATAGTTTTTTTTTTTTTTAAGTCTAATACTCCTATGTTGGTAGGAATAATATGCCAGCACAGCATTAGAATAGCCGGCATTTGAGTCTCTGCTAGAAACTTAACCCATTGGCTGATGCCGTACTATGGGGCATAGCGAGAAAGGACAGGTGAGGGACTGCGCATTAACTCTGTGGAAGGTCCGGAGTTCGATCCCCAGCACTGCAAATAAATTAAGTGGGAGGTGGGGAGGACAGAAGAATTAATCACTACTTGCTTTAGTAAAAACTATTTTAAGTAAATACATTGACACTGCTAATGATTATATCAAATAAAATTAAAAGAAACATACTCATTTCCAACCCACTGACTATTCCTCTATAGAAATGATAATGTATTGAATGGCACAGAAATCCTTCATCAAATTCAGGATAGCTTCCAAAATCCAAAATCATGTAAAAAACCTTAGTTTGCCATGTAAGAGTGGGTGCTAATGGTTTTAAGGAATGTTTAAAAGAACAAAATCTTGATCAAGTATCGAGGAAGTTAAAATGAGTTTCAATTACATTCCATCAACTATCCTAAATTTCTCATGTGGGGAAAAACATATGTATTCAAACACAATACACTGCTTTTGAAAACCTGCACAATTATTTCATAGAATACCAAGTTATAGTTATGGTTAAACACCTTAAGATTCTACTATATGCTGGAGGCTTTTGATGTGTTGCTTTCATGCAAAAGATTAAAGTAGGAAAGCCACTTCTATGGGGGTTTACTCATTCTTGAACAAACTGAGGATCATTTATAAAATTATTAGTCATAAAAAAATTCATTAACACCTAACAAGTAAAATGTTTCTCATGTCACCATCCATAGGATACAATTTTTTTTTTGCACCAAAACTATTCAAAATATAAAATTGGAATTCTCTTAGAAAGTACATGCTTGGCCTTTCTTTCTTCTTAACTAGAAAATATAGCTTCAAGACAGCTTTCCCCAGAGAAAAAGAGCATTTGAGAGAAACTTTAAACAGCAGCTTAAAACCCCTTCAAAATATTGTTCAGAAGTAGGTCATACTTTCAGAATTGATAATGACTTGTAGCTATGGAAAATCCTGAGATTTTTATGTGGACATCTGTGTAATATTTTTAATTGGTTTTTAAAAATCCCCATGTTGAAGTTTTAAAAGATCCTGGCAAAGTTTCTCAGTACTCCCTTTTATCCCAGACTATCATTAACTAAAAAGACAATGAGTTGACTTCACGGCAAAACCTTTCCGAGCTAATTAGCAAAAAGCTGTGCTGTATGAACTAGATAATTCTAGACTATATTTCAATTGGATAGCAAGTAAAAGCCTTTCATTGGTTTATAAGGCAGGCAGCTCCCCATACACAAATGGACTGTTTCAAAAGTGAGTTTCTTAGCATTTTTTGGAGTACGCATTTTCTTGAAAATTCAATGCTAAAAATGGAAGTTGTTTTTGTAAACTACTCCATAAAATTCTTTATGACCCATACAGTAAATGGGATATTGTGCATATGTATCAATGCAGAAAATATTAAGAAAAAATTCCTTTGCAACATTAGACATTGTGTGTGCATGTGTGTGTGTATGTTACTGGGGATGGAACCCAGGGGCCTTTTACCTCCAGGCTACACCCCCAGCCCTTTTTTTAAAAATTTGGAAATAGGGTCTCACTAAGTTGCTGAGGCTGGCTACAAACCTGCCATCCCCGTTTCAGCCTCCCATGTACTGGGATTATAGGTGTGCATTACCACAGCCAGCTAAAATAAATTGTATAAGAAACATTTACTTGAAGCCTAGTGCTGAGTACCCAGCTAGTGTTTGCAGCCATTGCTTAGTGAAGACCTGCAGAAAACACACATGCACGTGTATTTACATATGTACATACACACAAATCTATATGAAATAAGTCTAAAATAATCTAAATTATTACCAAAGTGGCTAACTTAATAAACTACTTAACAACTGGCAATAAATGAGAAATGTGAATAAATAAAAGTACAGAGAAAGAAGGAAGAAAGACTGAATGGAACTTAACTACTGGTCTCTTCTGGATGAAGGCCTCACACCTGATGAATTTTTTAGAGGAGCTGGTATTGAATGATTACTCACTCTGGCCAGTCACCACTGAGAGGTTTGTCTAAACCATCTCATAGAATCTTTACAAGCACACTATTAGGGTGCTTGGCTGGAGAGTAGAGGTCCCACTGTGGACACCACTGGAGAAGGAGCAATAAGCAAGATGGCTCAAGTGGGACTGCAGGGAGGTGGGTAATCATAGATGTGCCGGGTGTTACAGAGGGACTCAGGGTGTCGACGGGGAAGGGGGGAGGTGAAGGAATACAACCAGATCTAAGGGGCCAGGGCAAGCCTTCTTGAAAAAAGGCTACTGAGAAGACACAGTTCTCGATTTTAATTGCCTGAATTTCTGGGTTTACTTGGGATCTGTGCACACATGCATGTACATACACACGAAGTGGTGGTCTAGGACTTGCCTTGGATAATACTTTGCTAACTAAATGGATATGGAGTGTCAGCTGTTCTTTCATGAAGTAGGCAAGCCCTTTACCATTCAGAAACATTTTTTTTAAATGTGTGGATTAGCACCTGCTAGGAGGAGCCAATTATCAAATTAACTAACAACATAGGATTTGTTATTAGTTAATCATTGTACACTAGGAGTGTACAATGATTTCTTCTGGTAGCCAACATTTTAATGTAAGTCAAAACAAATACAAAAATATGTAGCAACATTTTATCTATATTCAGTCCCTAACATCAAAACCCATGTAAAGGCATATCTCAACCTAAAGCAAGATTTTTTTTTCTTTAATAGTACTGGGGATTGAACCTAGGAGGCCTCTGAACTACACCCCCTATCATTTTTTTTTAAAGCAGGGTCTCACTAAGTTGTAGAGGGCCTCACTAATTTGCTGAGACTAGTTGCAAACCTGTGATCCTCCTGTCTCAGCCTCCCAAGTACTGGGATTACAAGCATGTACCACTACCCCGGCTACAAGTGTTATTCCTCCAAAAAGACTTTTTGTAATTCTTATTCAAATAAAGATAGATATCAGTTAACAATATATAGTTCTTATTATTACTGTTATTATTTTGGCACTGGGGACTGAACCCAGGGGCATTCTACCTCTGAGCCAGACTTCCAGATCTACTTTATTTTTTATTTTGAAACAGAGTATCCCTAGGTTGCCAGAGTTCTCACTAGGTTGCTGAGGCTGCCCTCAAACTTGTAATCCTTCTGTCTCAACCTCTGAAGTACTGGGATGACAGGCTTGTGCCACCATGCCCACAGTATGCAGTTACTATTAAAAGGAGAGTGCACAGCCACTTAACACATTGCTGCCACTATGTCATGAGTGACACAGTAGCACTGGCACTCTGGGAACAGCTCCTGGGGCTGCCTGGCAGCTCACAGAGTAGGGATGGGACTAAAAAATGGTTGAAATCCAACACGCTTCTTGGAACAGTGAACTATTTATACCTTCACATCTACCTCCAGGGAACTGCAAAATGGATAAAGAGATTCCTTATCCAACATGTTTTAACCTCAAAAACATGCTTACTTCAATTTCCTATGGATGCATATTTCTTGCTAATACCAATTTTTGAAAACACTTAACATGTTGTAGGGGGCAGCTGAGAGTGTGTGTGTCGGGGACAATCCAGCCAAACCTGTGGGACAGCTAGACAAGGGCGTGGAGCGGGGCAGGAAAAATAAAAGTGAACATTTTAGGTCTAGAGGAGATGGAGGTAGAGATATATTCCAGAAGTGCAGAGTAAGAAAGTCAGAAAGACACAGAGGCCTGGACAAGCCAGCACAGAGGTGAGGACTGACAGAGGCGAGGAGGGGAGTGAGAGTCTGGTAACTCACTCCTGAGCCATGCCAAGCTCGGCTTAGGATGGCCTTGTCCCAAATGTTGCAGAACTCAAGAGAGTAAAGGCTCAGCCCTCGACATCCTAAGAGGGCCATCCAGAAGGTTAACTGGTTATCAGCAGAAGCAGCAGGATGAAGGCATTTTAGAAAATTGGCAAGCTCCTTGGAAGACTTAGTATTGACATGGCTTCCTTTGCTGGGAAGGACCCCGGATCCAGAGACCTCATTCCGGGAGCCTCGTCAAGTACCATTTGACTTGAGATTACAGGACTGCCTCTGGTCCCCAAGCTCAGGTGTCGCCTCCTCCAGAGAGCCTTCCCTGCTGCTCCCTCCCAAGGATGGCTAGGCTCCTTCCCTTGCGCTGAAAAACGGTCCTAGGGTCATGCTTACCTTGATGACTCTCCGACTAAACTGATCCCTTCTGGGTAGGAAATGTTCATGAATCAATTAATTAAAATGACCACAACAGTCAAAGAAAGACCTAGGGCTAGAACCAACTGCCCTCACTCTGGTCCAGGATCTGGTTTCAAGCCCAGGGCATATCAAACTGGAAGTAGCATGGGGTATCTAGACAGATACTGTTTAATGGGTATAAAAATTATTCTCACATGATTTAAACATATACCAAACGCAATTCCAAAACAACCGTAACTTCCTTCTCTGTTCTGGTCACTCCTCATGCCAGACCTTGTGTGAAGAGGTGAAAAGAACCCCACTCTTGATGCAGTGGTGCCTGTTATGTAACAGTGACATAGAAAACACTGTTCCCAGCTCAGGCGATAAGATGCTAGACCCTCACACAGGATGATTGACAGTCCTTATAATTTTACCCCAGGGAGAACAATAACAGAGACTATTTTTATTCATACCAGTATTTAATCCTTTTTTCTCAGTAATATACTGGATGGCACTAATTTCTATGGGTTAATTATATATTCCCACAAACAGAATAGGTTTTTCTTTGGCTTTGTCTTACTGAATCCAAGGAGGCACCCAAGAGGAATATTATAGCCAAATGAAAAGTCAGCTCACCAACTCAAAGACCCACTTATTATCTTTAGAAATGTGCCACGCAGGAACATTCTCTGCTCCACCCTCTTGGTTGTACAGAGAACATTTGTCTTTTTGCTCTTCTGGCTTTGGTGTTATATCTATTGCATGCATCCAAGTAACTGAACCACAGAGACACACTCAGACTTCCACTTCCCTTAACATTTTAGGTTTAGAGCAGCTGGTCCACGTCTTGCCCATGGTGGGTATTTAGAAAGCAGTGACCAGGCTATATGTTGGCATAGACACTACTCTCTAATAAGCCCGTTCATCCTATGGCTCTTTCTTTGGGGGAATCCTCCTTTCTTTTTTTTTTTTTTGCGGTACTGGGGATTGAACTCAGGGGCGTTCTACCTTCGAGCTACACCCCAGCCCTATTTTTTACTCTTTATTTTGAAACCGGGTCTCACTAAGTTGCGGAGTGCCTCACTAGGTAGCTGAGGCTGGCCGCCAACCCGGATCCTCCGGTCTCAGCCTCCCGAATGCTGGGATTACAAGCATGCGCCACCACGCCCAGCTGGGAATCCTCCTTTCAAAAGCATTCTCTCCATGCTTATCATCTTTCCACTCCTAAGAACCAGGAGATCAGAGAGAGGAAGAAACTGGAGAGCCAAAAATAAGGAAATGAGTTGCTTTACTTTTTAAATTTCCTTCCTGCCTTCAATTAGTTACATGTCCAGCAAGGACTGGGCGTCTACTTTACCCCAGTCACCATGCTAGATATGGTTCTGTGCTCTTGGCTTTAGCTGACAATAGATGGAAGTACTTTCAAGTACTTTCTTTCTCTTTTTCCTTTTTTTTTTTTTTTTTTTTTTTTTTTGTTGGTAGAACTGGAGATTGAAGTCGTGAATATTGTACCTTTGAGCTACATCCTCAGCCCTTTTAAATTTTTTGTTTTGAAACAAGGTTTCTGAGAGTCTCTCTGTACTGCTGAGGTTGGCCTCCAGCCTGCAATGTTCCCGCCAAGTCTTTTCAATGAAGACAATCTCCCGCACACATAAGATGGTTCAGATGGTTCCTTTCAACAATCAGAGCATTTCTCATGACTCAAGAAGTACATTGCCCAAATGGAACGCTCCAGAATACTCAGAGGGGATGAACAATGCCAGGAGTCTTGAAGTCCTGCTAATTCTTGGTCGTCATTCTTAGACACTATTTCTTTGACATTTCCCGACTTGGAAGAAGGAAACTTGAATATATTGGTAAAACAATACTGGAGTCCTTTGGGGATGCTGGCTAGGGTTTCCCAGCCACCATTCCCAGGAAAGCAGGCACACTTGTCACCTGTGGTCCCTGCTCCATTTTCATGCTGGGTGAGGGCCATGTGGGGGTTGGTGTCTTTTCTTCAAGGCTTTCTCTTTTTCTCTCTTCCTAAGGT
>PVLC010021106.1:0-28453 GCA_004027655.1 Graphiurus murinus
AATCCCGTTAAGTTTTGATACATCCGCCCTGGTGCTCTATTTTCATTATACTTTCTATAGTAGCAGCATTTGCTGTGGCCTCTGCACGTTAGTACGGTGCATCTTCAGCATAAAGTGACATGCGAATGTTCCCTACAGCACCTAGGTGTAGAATTAAGGATGGGAAGTGAAAGTTAGTGACTACATAAGATGAACAGTGGAAATGGCCCATGGATTTTCATTTTGATTCGTGAGCACGATAAAGAAGTTGATTCCTTGAATATCGTGGGTAATGACAACACTTCCTAAAATTCAACTAGCAGTTATTATATTCTTATATGCCAGACATAGGCTCCTCAATTTAGCATTGAATTTAATCTTTGTAACAACCCTGTGAAGCATGCAGTAATAGACCCATTTAAGAGAGCAGCTGAGTTCAACATAATAATATGGTTCAGTATTATGAAGGAGATTAAAATCATTTATTTCACTTCTGAGATGTTTGAAATATTAAAATAAATATGTTACTCAAGGTGAAAGTTGTAATGTTTCAGTGGCTGAAACATTGAGATTGAGAAAAAAGGGATTTTTAAAGCCTTTTATATTAGTGGTTTATGTAAAAAAACAAATGGTATATGCACATATTCTACTGTTGCCTTGTTGTATGGGACAGTAACTTTAGGCAGTTAGGGAGTTATATTTCAGTCTACAGTTCAAGGGGAGATGTCATTTATTGGAAACCAGTGGTTCCCTGTGTGAAAAAAATGCACTGCCTAGAAAATAAAGAGGAAAAAAACAGAAAAACCAAAGGAAAAAAACATTCTCAAGGATTGGGTGGTCTACATTACTAGATGCAGTAGGGAATTCCAGTAAGATTGCTCAAAGTATATGGAACCAACCTAGATATCCATCAACAGATGAATGAATTACAAAATTACCAGATATGCACACAATGGAATTCTACTCAGCAATAAAGAACAACAAAATTATGTCATTTGCAGGCAAATGGATGGATCTGGAAAACTTTTTGTTAGGCAAGATTCTCCAGTTGCAGAAAGTGAATGGTCATATGTGGAAGCTAGGGAGTACTGGGGATACAAGAGTGACTTTAGATAATGGAGGAGAAGCCCCAGTGGAAAGAGGGAGGTGATCAGGGGAGGGTGAGAGAAGAGATTAATGAAGGAAACACTTCCATAAATGTTATGTACATACATGAGAATACCAATGCCAATATCAGAATCACTTATAGGAATGGGGAAGGAGCCCCTGGTGAAACTCACCAAGTACTGTGTGATATATGTCCCTATCAGTGTGAACTGCATTATGATGAGAGACTACAGTGCACCAATAAAAGTATTTTAAAAAATGATTGCTGAAAGTTTATTAACTTTAGAAAAATAGGAATTATTTTAAAGACAGAATAAATATATCAAGTAAGTAGGTAGAGTGAATAGAAAGTTAAGAAAATGGAGATGAGGATTAGAAGATAACTAATAGCAAATCTCTTGCATGGAGCTGGAGCTAGGTGCTGGGTCTGTCATACTTAACCATCTCAATCTACAGTCTATTCTGTTTCTTGGTGGTATGGCATAATTGCCTGATGTATTGACTTCATCTTATTTTTTTTTCCTATAAACAAAAAGTGGACTATGAAAGTGATGGGACATTTTAGTTTGTAATACTAGTTATACAACTATTCAAAAGAAACATGATTGGTAACTTGGATATGTTAAACACCCCAGAAATAGCACAACTCTGCAAACATTTTGTTTAATCCGCACAGAAGAGAAAACTGAAGCAGCTAATGATAAAATAAGAATTTTACTTAGCCAGTATTAAATCCAATGTGAAAAGCCCTTGACACTTACTACCTATTGTATCTTCTTACCTATAAAATTTTAGTTTGAGCAAAATTTTAATGTGAGCCTGATAAGGACTAGAGAACTTGTCCATTTGCTTATTACTTAGTTTGGAAAATAGCGATTTTCAAATTCTGTTCATACAAGTTATGTGGTTAAGAACTGAAGCATTCCTGCTACCATTCTGCCAGAACTGAACACTATTATGAAGGTTTTATGACTCAGACTGTTTATATTATACATTGTACCCTTTATGCCTCTGGCTGTATCATATAGTTGATATTAGACAGTACCATTATTTCTGTTCCCTTCTCAACTTCATGCCCTTTTGCTGGTGAGTTTCTACTTCTACCCTCTTTATCCAGTTCTTTATTCTACTACTACACTTAATAACCTGTTCAAACCCATGGATTTACTTACTGTTCCAAGAAAATGCCTAACACTTACTGTATTAGCTAGGATAGTATCTGTAAAGCACGTGGTTATTAATTAAGGAAGTAATAGTGGCTATTAGTACAGGATATGAAGATTTCTCGGAATACTAGGAGTTAATCTTTTAACGGCAGCACCAGGAATCAGAGGTTGTACAGAATGGGAAGCGAAACAGGCTTTTAGGTTGAGTGAGGTAGCCTTATAAGAATTGTTGCTGAGGGATGGAGCTGACCTGTTTTCTCTAAGCTCTTGATACTTCTAACCAAAGTTAAGTGTGTCTATGTTACCTGGATGTTTGAACAAAATACTCTGCGTTGCTAATTATAATAACCTCATTTTCATAAGAGAATTAAGATAAATTGCTTTTTGATGAGGTTCGTATCTAGGAATTGACAACTATGTAAGAATATGAAATTAGAAGTTAAATGTGATAGTTTTTAAAATGTTGTGCCTATTTTTCCAAAATACATTCTTATGAAGTCTCTTGAGCAACCTTTATGAATCAGTGCACATAAGGGGGGCATGAAGTTTTGGTACTAAACAAATTTCACTACAAAGAGGAGAGGAATATAGAATACAACTTATTATTCTTGAACTGTTCTGTTTTTCTCTATAGCCATCATGCTCCTCAATAAAATTTTAACTGTTGCTCTTTGAATTCAAGACACTGTCTGTGCATCAAACACAAGCATTAGTGAATTTTTAAGGAACAATATTACCTGCATTTGTGGAAAGGATGAAAGCTTAATAACTTTCAGGAAATAGTGATGTATACCTTTTTTTCCCCCATTATAAAGAGTGGCTATTTTTTCTTTCTATTTTTAACCAGATGCTTGCACATACCACCCAGGTGTTCCAGTCTTTCATGATGCATTAAAGGTAGGAACCAGATATACTTTTGTTTTCTTTATACTTGTATGGTAACTTCAGAAATATAGTATATTTTCATTTTCTCACCTGTTTGTCAGCTTGTGAGTTTCTGCTTTTTTAATGACCATTGTGGGATGCTTTAAACATCTACTCCATTAAAATCAAGAATTATTTTTTCCACTCAAAATCATTTTCCTGATGATTTCTTAGCTTTCTAATTTTTAAGGGAAATAGAAACAGTTATAACGATTCTCAATCTTTCAGTCCATCACTGTTGCTACTACAAATAGCTGTAAATTTTAGGAATGATTGTTATAAACACTTATTGATGCCAATCCCAGGTCAGACATGTTTAGAATATGTTTACTAAAAAGTGGTATTACAGTTTTTCACCTGCCTTTTTCTTGATTTCTGGGGGAATTCGAAATATTAGAATGCTCTTTGATAATGATTTTTTAAAAACTCAGGATAATATGGTATATTTGAGGGATTTCCTTTGAATATCTCAAAAGAAAATGCAGTGGGGCTGCCATGATTTTAGGTACTACGATGTTCTCAGGAATATAGTCTTACATGTTTAAATATTGTTGATTCCCTTTGAGATCTCAAATTATATTTTCCAGAGTGAAACTGGACTCTTGGCAGTTAACTGATATACAAACTTAAAGTTGTGTAACATGTAACAAATTCATATTAGTCTGCTTGGTTTTCAGTGAGAACAACGTTAGTAAGACAGCTTTAGATCTGATGAATCCTTACTTCTTTTTAGCTTTTTATCAAAATTTTATAATGCTAGAAACTAATTCAATGGGGATAGTTTTCTATTTTGGGAATTTTTTTCTTTTAGACTACCATTATTATTTTTGTTTTTTATTATGCTTTTATTTTTCCCCCATACTATTATCCTATCTCCTAAGCATACAAATGCTTCACTTCTCAGTCCTTAGTTTTCTATTTTCTCATTCAGTTCAAGTGTGTCCTCAGTGTCACCTCTATACCAGTGGTTCTTACATCATATCTCTATTTATGTGTCTCAATGGCAACATCAAAACAGTTTCTAAAGTGTTTTTGTTACTCGCAGTTCTACTGTTTATTATTATATCTATTGAACATTTTTTTTGTTTACCTAAGCTTTTCAAAAATACTGGATTTCATAGCCCTGTAGATTTCAGACAAAATATGTACATCGGAATAGTCACTAGTTTTTTATTTGACCAAGTAAGACATTTAACTTGTCTTAACAAACGAAAAAATATTTTAATATTAGAAGGGGAATATTCAGAGAAAAGGAAAAACCCTCAAGAAAAGAAAGTTAACTTTTTTACTCACCTGCTTGTATTGATTTTTCCTTTTTTTATTTCATTGAGGACTAGCATAGGATCCAGATTGGCATGTGGTAACAGTTGAGCTATGTCATGTTTTACATGTGTGTATCCTAGTATCTGACAGTTCTGTGTGGCTATGATTAAGAAAATAGAGCTTTCTCTTTTACTGAAGAAATTTTTATTTATATTCTTATTTACTTATTTATTTATTTGGCAGTACTGGGGATTGAACCGGGGGGCATTGTACCTCCAAGCTACACTGGAATCTCACTAAGTTGCAGAGGGCCTCACTAGGTAGCTGAGGCTGGTCGTGAACCTACAATCCTCTTGTCCCAGCTTTCCAAGTACTGGGATTACAAGCATGCACCACCATGCCCAGCTCTGAATAACTTTTTTGATGCCTGTTAATATTATTTAAACCCTCAAAGTAAGGTGGTGATAATTGGTTTTCTTTATCTCAATTCAGAGTAAAAGAGAATTAAATTTCAAGAATAAAGGAAGCCCAGTGTAGTGGAATACTCTAATAATTCCAGTACTTAAAGAGACTGAGACAAGAGGCTTGCAGGTTTAAAGTCATCCTCAGCAACTTAGTGAGACCCTGTATCCAGTTAAAAAATAAAATAGGGCTGGGGGTGTGGCCTATAGGTAGAATGACCTGGGTTCCATCCCTTATAGCATGCACATAAATCACACACACCAAAAATTAGTTATAATTAAAGGAAATTTTTAATTAGAAAGTATTTAATTACTTTTTAAAGGAAATCTGAATGTTCATATTATGTGGAAAATCAGTAATTCTTTTTGCAGTATAACCAGGAATAGTGAAACCCAGGTGGATATATACAGTTGGTCCTTAATATGAATTTGGGACCCCCATGGTTCAAGACTGCTGCATTTCTGTTTCCCTAATCTCTGTAGTAAGTTGGAATTAGAGATAAATGATATACTGTTATTTTACCTTCAAAGATTTAATATCACATAGACTACTAAGTTAAATAATCTATTATAGTGCTCTGAAAGTAACAGTGTTTATTGCTGGGCAACTATAAGCTTTAGAAACTACATTAAACCAGGTATGGTAGTGCATGCTTGTAATCCCAGTACTTGGGAGGCTGAGACAGGAGGATTGCAGGTTCGCAGCCAGCCTCAGCAACTTGTTAGGCCCTCTGCAACCTAGTAAGACCCTGTTTCAAAAATAAAGAATAAAATAAGGCTGGGGTATAGCTCGGAGGTAAAATGCCCTTGGGTTCCTCTCTAGTACCACACAAAAAAAGGAGCGACATTATTATAATTGTTCTGGGCTTTCTTGTTGTTGTTTGGTGTGTGTGTGTGTGTGTGTGTGTGTGTGTGTGTGTGTGTGTGTGTGTGTGTTTTACTGGGGATTCCTGTCTCTGGGCTATATTCCCAGCGGGTTTTAGTTTTTATTTTGAAACAAGATCTCTCTAAATTACATGTAGGCCTTGAACCTAAGATCCTCCTGTCTCAACTTCCCACATACTGGGATTATAGGTATGTGTTACTGTGCCCAGCTTGTGCTGTTTTCTGTTTTCTTGCATTTTCTTTTGTTTTTATCAAAGACTAAAAATCATTTCATGTGATTAGGATAATTAGTTACAATACTTTAAAACTCTAAAATCTGTATTTATGAAAGTTACTTCAGAACTCAAGGAAAGAAGTACAGTGGGTTGTGGTTTTTTAGTGGGTTGTGGTTCCCATGGAAATATAGTTTTCATGTTTTTCTCTTATCTTTTATAGGGTTGGTCTTGCTGTAGGAGAAGGACAACTGATTTTTCTGATTTCTTAAGCATTGTGGTAAGTACTAATTTTTCTTCTAGATTATCTATCTTAAAGTATGTATTATAAGAAGCCTCAGATTTGAGGGGTTTGACTTTTGATAGCTATTGACTGCCCTCATCAACTATCAGATAATACCTCATTTATAAAATGGAGTTCAAACTGGGCATGGTGGCACACACTTGTAATCCCAGTACTTGGGAGGCTGGAGGATCACAGGTTCAAGGACAGCCTCAGCAAGTAGTGAGATGCTCATTAACCTAATGAGACCTTGTTTCCAAATAAAAAATAGGGCTGGGGAGCCAGGCATGATCGCACATGCTTGTAATCCCAGTACTTGGAAGGCCGAGACCGGAGGATCCGGGTTTGCAACCAGCTTCAGCTACTTAGTGAGACAGTCGGCAACTTAGTGAGACCCTGTTTCAAAATAAAGAATAAAAAATAGGATTGGGGGTGTAGCTCAGAGGTAGAATGCCCCTGAGTTTAATCCCAAGTGCTACACACAAAAAAAAATAGGGTAGGGGAATAGCTTGGAGGAAGATGCCCCTGAGTTCAATCCCAAGTACCACAAAAAGAAAAATTATTAAATAAATAAATAAATAAATAAATAAATAGAATTCATCTTCCTTTCTACAGCCTTTGAAGAACTTATCTGCTTTGGTAGTTAAGATTTTAAGATGTTAATTATTTGTTGGTCATTTTAGATTCTTACTGTTAACAGTTTCAAAAGAACATCAAGAAGAAAGTGGTAGGCAACAATTTAAAGCATTTTTAGTTAGTAGTAGTAACTTTGTCAAATCTAACACACTGTTAGATATACCACTATGAAAACTAAGTGTCACAGTCTTTATTTTACAGATGAGGAAAGCATTTTATAAAATACCTTGCTCAAGGTCATACAGCTGCCAAATTAGAGAACTGAGGCCATTCTTGAGTAAAAGACTTTTGTACATAAATAATTTGTAAAGGCTTTTTTTTTAAATGCTTTATTCAGAGGTAAAAACTTTACAAGTATAGCAAGTTTGGGGTCCTATTTTTGGTTCCTTAAGATAATGCAGTATAATAAAGTTTCTGTCATGGCAAATAGAATAACTCTTAATGAATGCCTTTGGCCAACAGGGCTGTACAAAAGGTAGACATAATAGTGAGAAGCCACCTGAGCCAGTCAAACCTGAAGTTAAGACTACGGAGAAGAAAGAACTATCTGAATTGAAACCCAAATTTCAGGAGCACATCATTCAAGCCCCTAAACCAGTAGAAGCAATAAAAAGGCCAAGGTACATTATATAGTTGCTTATTAGTGTCCACGTAAAGTAAACTCTCTGTACTGGTAGAAGAAATTCTGGATTCACTTAGTACATATTTATTGTCTCTTTATTATATGTACAGCATTTTGCTTAGGCATGGAATGGAAAGGTACCTTAACGATCCTTTCCTCAGAGTTACTCATCTTGACAACTCCTATTCCTCGTCTTCACTCCCTTCCCATTGGCCCTACTGATTAATTGAATATGTTGGCAATAGCATAATCATTTGCGACCTAATACTTTAAGAATGTTTTCTGTTAAAAATGAAACTGTAGGTAGATTATATTATTTGCAAAATTATTTGTGAAATATTTTTCATAAGGAATAACTGTATTCACAGTGCACTTACTATAAAAAATTTAAAGGTTATTAATTTTGAGTACAATGAAATATTTGGTACATTAATAATGGTAATAAGGTTTCAAAATTCTCCAGCCCAGATGAACCAATGACAAATTTGGAATTAAAAATATCTGCCTCCCTAAAACAAGCACTTGATAAACTTAAGCTGTCATCAGGGAATGAAGATGATAAGAAAGGTAAGGTTTTGTTTGATTATAATTTTTTTCTATACAATTAAGCATTCATCCTAAAGAGATAGGAGTAGCTTACTGAATATAAGAATGAAAAATTATTAACTAAAAAAAAGCTTACTTTTCCTAAACATTAATAGCACAGAATAAATATATGGTTCATCCCTTTGTTTTTTTATTGAGAATGAAAATGTTTATTTAATTTTTTCCTATGGTTTATTATAATTTTTAACAGCTAAATTTCGTTGGCAATTGAAAGTGTTTCTTTGTGAATGATTTAAAATATATTTAATGTTCACCATCCTATACCTGATAGCATGAGATAAAAGATTAAGATATTGGATAGCAACCGGGCCTGGTGGAACATGCCTATAATCCTAGTACTTGGGAGGCTAAGATAAGAGAACTGCAGGTTCAAGGCCAGCATGCGGTAAATCAGCAAGACCCTGTTTCAAAATAAAAAACAGGAAGGACTGGGGTTGTAGCTCAGTGATGGAATACTGTTGGGTTGAGTCCCCAGTACCACACATACACACACTTTAAACACAGATATTGTATATTTTAATTTAAATTTTCCTTTGTTTCAAAAGAAGACACTGAAATTTAATTTGACTTTTTTTCTTTTCAGAAGAAGACAGTGATGAAATTAAGGTTGGGACCTCATGTAAAAATGGAGGGTGTTCAAAGGTATATATTATAAAATTTATGTTATGAAAAAAAATTTAATTTTGAAGAAGGAATAGAATTCATTTGCAGTTTAGCAAATAATTGGTTGTTGAGCCCTAGGCTTGGGACTAGGGATACAAACATGTATAAGAGACAGTCTCAGAGGAGCATCATATCTGATAGAATTATGGGATTCTAATTTAATCAACATTTGCTGAGCACTTACTGTGTGCCAGACTTGTTTTAGGGGTTGGAAATAACAGTTATGATAACAAAAATCTCTTTTTGTGGAGCTGACACTCTCATAGGGCAGAGGAAAAACAAGTAGGTAATTAAATGTTGTAAGTTTAGGTAGAAGTGAAGTAAATAAAGCAGAGTAAGAAACTGGGGTGGTTTGGGTTGGGAGCTATTTAAATAAGATTGTCAGTGAAGTTCTTCTGACACAGTGACACTGAATCAGAATTCTGAGTGATGTAGAGGATGAATTGTAAACCTGGGGGAATAATGCTATAGATAGGGAAAACAGTACCAGTAGAGGCTTTAGAGCTTGGCTGTTCAAGGAATAACAAGGTCAGTGGACACTGGGTAAGGGCATGGATTTAGTGGGTAAAGAAGCAGGCAAGATTTTGGAAGTCCTTTTAAACCATGAGAGGTTTGACCTTTATTCTAAAAATGAAAACTTTTCCTTCCTACTTTGTAAACATTACCTCCCTCCATCTCCTTTTTTCTCCATGGCACTTATTTGCCTTATTTTGCTACCATCCTATTTCTATCCACACTCATTTAAGGTTTATAGTAACAGAGCTTTGGTTGTTCTTTGTAGTGTCTTGGATGTTTTAGAACTGTGCCCATCACACAGAAAATACATGTAGAATAAATAGTATATTTTGAAAGTATTAGCAGGTTTGCTAATGGATTGGATGTGAAAAGAACTGTGGCTGGAACATCTTGGGTGATTAGTGGCATTTAATAAGAAAGTGCCTGTCAGGTGGGAGCAGGTTTTTATTTTGCTCTCCTGTTAAGATCACCTTGCAGCTGAGCACAGTGATATATGCCTGTAATCCCAGTACTTTAGAGGATGAGACAGGAGGATTGTAGATTCAAGTCCAGCCTCAGCAAGTTAGTGAGACCCTGTTTCAAAATTAAAATGACTAGGTGGTAGAAAACCCCTGGGTTGAATCCGCAGCGCGCGCGTGCACATACACACACACACACACACACACACACACACACACAATCACCTTGCTCATTAATGAAAAGAAATATAAGTGTATTTATGTGTGTGTGAGATAGAAGTAGTGGTTGAAAGGGAATAATTAGTTCTTGGAGTGATGAAGGCAGTGCAAGTGGTAGAATGATGGAAAAAGATCAGAGAGACAGTACCTGATGAGTTTTGAGAAAGGAACAAGAATGTGAAAAATGGAAAGAAAATGATATTCCTAGTAGAAGTGATAGCAGTAGTAGACAGAAAGGAGTAGTTAATAGAAATGGTATAAAATTTGTTGGTTGTGTGATTGGAATTAGATACAAGTAGTCACCAAATCCTAACAGTCTTTAGTAGAGCTGGGAGGTTAGGCCATACTTTAGATTATGGAGGCCATTAAAGAAGTTTTGATCTCTTTCACTGAAGTATGGCATTTGTGCACAAAAATAAACTTACATCTAAGGGATTGTCATAGAATACATCAGCATTCTTATCAATCATTTTCCCCTCTCCCAAAGGTAGCCACATTTTTCTCTCAACATTGGCTATTCTTTTAACTTACTGTAAATAGAACCATAGAACAGGTGCACTTGTGTTTGTCTTCTTTTGCTTAATGTTTGTTAGATTGATCCTTACTGCACATAGCCATAGTTTTTCTTTTTCATTGCTTTAAGGTATGCCATTGTTTTAAGTATGTCACAATTAATTTTTCCTTTCTGTTCTTTAATTTAAAAAAAAATTTTTGAATAGTGCTACTACACACAGGGGCATGTGCATATTTGCACATATGACTAGATATATATTTCAGCTTGAACAGATACTTCCGTGCTTGTAGTTGTCCAAAGTAATTGTGTGTAACTTTACATTCCTACCAAAAGTATTACAATATTAGCTTTTTTTTTTAGCTATAAGACTTTTATGAGACATACTCTGCCTTTTCTCTGTCTTAATGATAGCTTTGATAAACAAAGCAACTTTAATTTTAATAAAATAGTTTGTCCATCTTTTCCATGCCTAGTACATGCTCTGTCTTAAGAAGTATTTGTTTACTTCAGGGCTATGAATATTTCTCATACAGAATCACATTTAAATGTGCAAAGTACCTAGAATTGATATTGTACAAAGTGTGAGATACATATAGTTAAAGGACTTTAAATAAGAGAAAAATGGTAATTAGATATTATAGTAAAATAGGGAATAGGAATCAAAGTATAAGAAATTAATTAGTACAAAATTAATCATTTGAATAAGTAATTAAAATTAAATTACTAATTTTAATTTGCCTGATTGTCTAAAATCTTCTAATTTGTGACTAGGGTTAGAAAATAAAACAGATAGATACTTTCAGGTCATACTGATAGGAGTTTATGATAGTCTTCTTATAGGTAGAAGGAGGAGAGACTAAAGAGCACTTGCAGGATTTTGCTTTGGGAGACTGAGTGGGTATGATGCCATCAAATAAGATGGAAAGAATATATTTTAAGAGCAATAGTAATAAATTCATAATCTAACATACTGGAATTTATGTGCTCATGAAATATACACCTAATACAACTTACAAAAAGTAAACATTGAGTTTTATTTTCTGTACTTATAGGTAGTTAAAATAAATACAAAAATAGATAGAAAATATGCTACTGGCTGCATCCATGTTTTATTAACATAACTTTTTGTGAATTCATCTGTAGAGCCTTCACCTACAGCAACAATTGGGGCCCGGATCTTCCAGACAAACCATGGATATATATATATAGGTCTGCAGCTCATTTTACCATTTGTAGGGATAAGAAATCACCATCACTCTACAACTTCCAGAATTGATTTCCATATTAACTGACAATGCCCACACAGAGTTTATTATACACATAAATCATGCATAACTCGATTTTTTGTTGAGAATACTAATCACTTGGTTTTAACTTATTTCTATACATTTAAATAACTGATCATGTTTGGATGGAACCTCAGACCCAAAAGGCTGTGAATATATCTCATTACAGACTGTTGTCTACTTTTTTATTTGTCTTTCTCACATAGATCTAAAATTTAGCCATATTCAAAAGGGGATCATTTTTGGTATGCTTTTATTGGTGCATTATAATTATATATCATAGTGAGATCCAAAGTGATACATAAATACATGTACAGTTCACTTGGTGAATTTCCCTCCATAGCCCACCCTGTGCATCCTTCTTCCTTATACATGTTGATGAGATGGGTAGTGGATCTAATCTTATTTGAACCTGTTCTTTTCCTCAAGTCTCATTTTTTTCCTCCCCACTTTCTTCCCCCAATATCCTTCCCTATTCTGGTTTCTTCATTTGATTAAAGATAAAAGGGAATTATTTTATATTCTTCAGTAGAATGACCTGATCAGTGTTCTAGGTAACTATAGTTATTTCTTGAGTATTTTGCAAAAATCAGAAATATGAAGTACTGTACTACAAATATATATATAAGGTGTAATTGATAGATACATAGCTAAATTTTTCTTTTCTTTTTTTTTTTTTTCTCTTAGACATATCAGGGTCTACAGAGTCTAGAAGAAGTCTGTGTATATCATTCTGGAGTACCTATTTTCCATGAGGGGTAACTTATGCATGACTAATTAAAGTACTTTATGGTAGAGGTTAGAAATTTAAACCTTTATGTCTTTAAACATTATTTACCATGCAGTATTATTAAGTATTTTATTTACATTGCCACTTAGTCTTTACAGTAACCTGGAAATGTGGACTTTGTTTTTTTAACATACAAGAAAAAGTTATTAACTAATCATTGTGTCTCAAACCCCATATTTTTCCTTATGCTCTATATTTCAGTATGGCACTTTTCCTATTGGTTAAATTTATTTTTGTTTTGTTTGTTTATTTGAAGGTTTGTCCTACATGTTATAGGGCATTTAGAATTTTTGACCCTAGGATATTAAGACAGCATTAACCAAGAAAACCCATACTTTTTCAGAGTCTTCAGTTGAGAGTTTGTCTTCTATAATGCCGTAGTTTATAGAAATGCAGTACTGTATTACAAAATTTTCCAAGTGCTTCAGGGCTAAAACCTAAAGATCCATTATAATTTTTAGCCTCTTGTGTCTGTAAAAGTGGGTTTCTCCCACTTCAGGAATGACCATCATAGGCTGTGTGTAAACATTAGTTTTTTATTTATGTTCTTTACTGCTTATTGAAATGTGTGAGGATTATAAATCTTTGGTCATGTCACTTTTGGATAGTTTCAGAATAGTGTGTGAGCTAACAGTGAAAACCTGATGAAAGTTTTTTATGATTTTTAGTCTTGTTCATGTGCTCCAAAATTACTATAATAAATAGCATTTTGGAGAGCAGGGGATGTATCTCAGTAGTAGAGCACTGCTTAGCATGCACAAGGCCCAGGGTTCCATCCCCACCACCCCCCCAAAAAATGTCTTGTAGTTTTGAATTACTGGTCTTTCTGATGTCTATGTATTTTTAACTGCTCAGTAACATAAAACACTAGTAAGAAAAGTTGCATGCTTAATATTTTTTTAAAAAATCACACACGTCTCTTATCATAATTTACAGGATGAAATATTGGAGCTGCTGTAGAAGGAAAACTTCTGATTTTAATACATTCTTAGCCCAAGAGGGCTGTACCACAGGGAAACACATGTGGACTAAAAAGGACGCTGTAAGTAACCTTTTCAAAATAATAACACTGAGCACCAAGTTGCAGTTAACTAAGTCTTCTTTAAGAGATTTGAGATTATTCTACCTTTATACTTAAAAGTTCTTTCTCTCACACAGTTAAATGTTTATATGCCCACAAAATAAAAGTAATATAAATCAAGTTCTTAGACCACTGTATATTGAGTGAAATAGCAAGTATGTATTTTGGTACAAGTATGCGGGTACTTATGAAATACTTAAACCTTTGAAAATTAAGCATCTTTGGCTTTTGTTGTTTTGTGGTACTGGGGATTGAACGCAGGAGCATTTTACCCGTAAGGGTTGGTTTTTTGTTGTTGTTTTGTTTTGTTATGGTTTTGGTTTTTGAAATGTTCTAAATGACTGAGACCGACCTTAAACCTATGTTCCTCCTGTCTCACAGATACTGAGATTATAGATGTGCCCACCATGCCCAGCTCTCTTATTTTATTATTAAGATTAACTTCAAGGCTTGTTAGCACTTTTTATTTTTTATTTTTTATTTTTTGTGTAGTACTGGGGATTGAACTCAAGGGCAGTCTACCTCTGAGCTATACCCCCAGCCCTATTTTTTATTCTTTCTTTTGAAATAGGTTCTCGCTAAATTGTGGAGAGCCTAACTAAGTAGCTGAGGCTGGCCTCAAATCCAGATCCTCCTGTCTCAGTCTCCTCAGTACTGGGATTACAAGCATGCGCCGCTACGCTCAGCTTGTTGTTGTCTTTAAAAAATCACTTTTCTTTTTTTTTTTTTTTTTTTTTGCGGTACTGGGGATTGAACTCAGGGGCATTCTACCTCCGAGCTATACCCTCAGCCCTATTTTTTATTCTTTATTTTGAAACCGAGTTTCACTAAGTTGCAGAGTGCCTCACTAGGTAGCTGAGGCTGGTCGCGAACCCGGATCCTCCGGTCTCAGCCTCCCAAATGCTGGGATTACAAGCGTGCGCCACCACGCCCGGCAAAAAATCACTTTTCTATTAATTCGATGTTGCCGAACATTTAGACCTGATTCATTTCTGGCCACTTAAAATTTCATTCAGCCATTCCCAGATGCACAAACACTATCTAGTGGGTCTGGTGGCCAAAGATGAAGAATGTAGACTTGTATCTATAGAATTCTTCTGAATTTGTCTGCTTACTACAGTGAAATTTATCAAGAAAAAAATATAGCATCAATTCCTACTTCCCTAGACACCTTAAAAAGACCTCAAGCTGTACATAAAATTCCCGCAAAGCCCATAAAATTTTAAGAAGGAACACAGTGTATTGCTAAATAAGTTTAACTGTTAGCTATTATTAATTATTTACAAGTGCTTTGTAAATTAATCTTTTGTGTTGTGTGGGCACTAATAAACCCAATATAATGAAGCTTTTTGGTTCATTAAACTTGTGTATTTTAACTTAGAAGATAATTATATTTAAATTTTGAAATTTATTCATCATTTGAACATTCTATAGTTGCTCTTAGTAACACATGATTGCATATTATAAATGCATCCTCCAAATTTAAAATAATTAATTGACCATTTCTTAAATATCCAGTAATGTGCATATGCACACAGGCACACATACATGTGTATGATGCTAGGAATTGAACCCAGAGGCTTTCTACCTCTGAGCTACACCCCTAGTCCTTTATTGTTTTTATTTTTTGTCTTCAAATGGTCTCACTACATTGCTGAGGATCTAGCTGGGTTTCTAAGGCTGGTCTCAAATCTATAATCCTCTTTTCTCAGCCTCCCAAGTATTGGGATTACAGTTGTATGCCACCATGCCCATATCCAGGAATTTTTTTATTAGCAGAAAGTGAGGCCTATATATTTTGTCTAAGGTTCCAAAATTTAAAAGCATTAGTTGGAAAAGAAAAAAAAAATTTCTATTATGCTAAAAGTTCTCAAAATATAAACTTTAATGAAATGTATTTTTTGTTGTTATTGGAGTTTGGTTTGGTTTGGTTTGGTCTGGTCTGGTACTGGGGATTGAACTCAGGCAAATTCTACCTTGGAGCTGTACCCCAAGACCTATCTTATTTTAAAACAGGGTCTCACTGAGTTACTGAGGGTCTCAGTTGCTGAGGCTGCCTTAAACCTGGGATCCTCTTATCTTAGCCTTCCAAGTACTGAGATTACAGGAATGCACCGCCACATTTATATTGTTTTTTAATGTATATAGTTACCAAACATTAAGTATTTAAGCTAACTTTATTTATTTTTTTTTTTTAATGTATTGGGGATTGAACTCAGGGGCATTCTATCTCTGAGCTACAACCCCAGCCCTGTTTTGTATTCTTTATTTTGAAACAGGGTGTCACTAAGTTACAGAGGGCCTTACTAAGTAGCTGAGGCTGGCCATGAACCTGTGATCATCCTGTCTCAGCCTCCCAAGTACTGGGATTACAAGTGTACACCACCACGCCTAGCTATGACATTCATAATTTAAATTTACTGTAAGTATATCAAAATTTTAACAATAGTGTCTCAGTTTCTTAAATTATGTGACTAAGTTATTCTCATTTATAAAACACCTTTTGCATCTTTAAAAATACATTGCACAGCAATGTACCAATGGTACATAATCACTTTCATAATTAAAATCAAAAGATTACTTCTAAACATTCCTTCCTTTTTTTCCTCCATGTTAATATGAAAGATTCACTTTAAAAAAAAAAAAGCAAAATTATAATTGTTCAGTTTTTTGGGTTTTTTTCCAAATTCTTACCTGTAGCTAAGGTCCCCTATTCATAAGATTAAGATGTCTGTTTTCTTCCACTTAAGCAGAGGTCTGATTCTCATTTTAAAGAATGTTTTTATGACAGTATTTAGAGGGTTATAGAATGTTAAAATTGAATAAAGTTTAGTAAGTTGTCTTTGTCTTTTTAAGTGCATAAGCTGGGCGTGATAGCACACGCCTGTAATCCTAGTACTTGGGAAGCTGAAACTGGAAGATGAAGGGTTCGAAGCCAGCCTCAGCTGCTTAGTGGGGCTATCATCAACTTAGTGAGACCCTGTTTCCAAATAAAAAATAAGTAAAGGGCTGGGGGTTTACTTCAGAGATCTAATGCCCCCTGGGTTTAATCCCCAGAACCACAAAATGGATGGATGGATGGATAGACGGATGGATAGAAGGAATATTGTAATCCTTAAAAAAAGAAAAATGGGGGTATAAGCAGATTTTCAAATCATAAAACTGTTAAGAAAAAGTTTGTAATGTATTATACTTTAAGCCTCTTGGTGGGAACTGTGGAAGTTTTTTGTCCTAAAAACATTAACATTGTGCATGGTAATTTCTCAACTATAAATGGGCTGAATTCTTCTTTTGAAGAAGTTAAATATATTATGCTTTTTTGAACTTATAAAGGTCTTCTTATGTTACAGGGGAAAAAAGTTGTTCCATGTAGACATGACTGGCATCAAACTGGAGGTGAAGTCACCATTTCAGTATATGCTAAAAATTCACTTCCAGAACTTAGTCGAGTAGAAGCAAATAGTACATTGGTAAGTACACTATAGAGTAAAAATTATCTTCTACACATTGTTTTTACATTAGTGGATTATGAAATATCGTTCTTAGCATCTTTCCCATATGAAAAAATTAATTTTAAATTAGTTTAGTGAAAACTTTTTAAATGAAAATCACTGTTGTAATAGTTTTGTTTTCCTAGAGATGTATTAGCTTACAAAAGTTGTCAGATAGTATGGTGTTAAATTCTTAGTATTTAACTTCAGGTCAACTTTTTCTTTTAATGGTTTTTGAATGAAACACAATTGTGGCAGTTTCCTAAAATAACTTAGTTTATGTCAATGTCTTTTTATAAACTGTTTGTTATTATAAACCCTCAGTATGAATTGGATCAATTAATCAACTTTTGGCTGAGTGTGTACCATAGTGGTAAAGCACATACTTAGCATCTGCAAGGTTCTGGATTCAATGCCCAGCACCAAGGAAAAATTAATCAACTTTCTTTTTTTTTTCTTTTCTTTTCTTTTCTTTTTAGTTAAATGTGCATATCGTATTTGAAGGAGAGAAGGAATTCCATCAAAGTGTGAAATTATGGGGTGTAAGTATTATGAGTCTATCAAAATTTTTTCTGATAATTTCAAATACCATTTGTGAAATAGAAACTGATTTGAAAGTACAGATATATAACTTTATCTTACCAAAGTATAAATATAGGTATAAAGATGACAGAGTTTTGAGATTGGGAACAGGACTCGTATTTTCTTCTGAGACTAATAAAACCACCCACGTTTACTTTATTCTCCTTGATATGTTATAGGTGATTGATGTAAAACGAAGTTATGTAACTATGACTGCAACAAAGATTGAGATCGCCATGAGAAAAGCTGAACCCATGCAGTGGGCAAGTCTTGAGCTGCCTACAACCAAAAAGCAAGAAAAACAAAAAGAAGATAATAAAGATTGAGGGGGAAGGGTAAAAAAACTATTGCCTATTTCAGAATTCTTTATGTGTGGTGAAATGGTGGCTTGCTGCTGTAATCTTTTTTTATAGTTGTTGAATCTGGCATTTCAGAGTCAGCATTAGGTTTTGTTTATAAAAGCCAAAGTCAGTTTATCTTTTTGTGCCTCCCATCCTGTTAAGTTTCACAAAATTGATTATTCATTTGTCCTCCCTGGTAGAACAATAGTGTGTCCCTTACTTGGATATGGAAAAAAAGCTCATAAATATAATTGCAGTATTTCTTAGTATATTATGTTAGCAAAGAAATAAAGGACATTTTTTATACTTTACATATCCCAGAATTAGTAAAGCAAGAAGAGATATCAATTTTTTGAGTCAGTTTTTATGGACTTTTGTTCCTATAATACTTGAAAATCTTTAGAGATAAAGCTCTACAATTGTTTTTTCCATGTGGGATGGTTACTTCTAAGAGGGTCAGTTCTGAGGTAGTACAGTAGGTGAAGGGAATGTATACATTGACTAAAAAATTAGAATTTGTTTACAATTAACTTAATTTAAAAATTGCATCAAGACCTATATTACTTGCAAAGCAGTATGATTTAGGAGTATAAGAAACAAAATTAAGACTAGTGGTATCAATTTGGTTGAAATTCAGCATTTTATAAGACTAAGCAATAATGTTAAAAATCTCCTGATTATTTAAAGGTTTTTGTATGGTGTTATGACTAACTTGTACCTGATTTACAGTCTAAGCCTCTAAAAGCCTTTAATTAGTTACCTGTAAAAAATCATAAATATCTGTCCTCTCTGATGGAAAACTGTATCTATAAAATGTAAACTTAAAGATTTGTGGAAATACTTTAGGATATGGAAAAACTAAATATATAAACTTTGCTTCATGACAACTATTACAGCTCAATTCTTTCAGAGTTGTTTTTTTTTTTAAGGCTTTCATGTAGAGCTGGAGAAATTTAGTGACAATGTTGATTATATATTGTACCTTATTTGTATTAAATATAGGTATAACACATGATCCAATTGCTTTTTTTTATTGGACCCATTAACAGATCATTACTTTCTGAGGTAATGCAGAGCTGAAGAAGAAAATTTAAGAAATGTTATGAAGTTCAAGATCTGGCAAAACATAATAAGTTTGGTTATTAATTAGGCTTGTAGAATAAAATGAAATTTAAAAAGGTTTATTTCTCAAACCTCTTGAGGGTATCTTGATATTAATGAAATTCTTATAAAGAAAAATGTGTGCCAGGTATGTTGCACACACCTTTAACCAGGACTTACAAGGCTGAGACAGAAGAATCTCAAGTTCACAGCCAGCCTCAGCAGCTTGGTGAGGCTCTGTTTTAAAATAAAATAGGAAGCCGGGCGTGGTGGCGCACGCTTGTAATCCCAGCATTTGGGAGGCTGAGACCGGAGGATCCGGGTTCAAGGCCAGCCTCAGCTACCTAGTGAGGCACTCCGCAACTTAGTGAGACCCGGTTTCAGAATAAAGAATAAAAAATAGGGCTGGGGGTATAGCTCAAAGGTAGAATGCCCCTGAGTTCAATCCCCAGTACCACCAAAAAATAAATAAATAAATAAAATAAAATAGGGCTGGGGATATAGCTCAGAGGTAGAATGCCCCAGGGTTCAAGCCCCAGTACCAAAAAAGAAAAAGAACAGTATGTTAGAAGTACTATTTTAGTTAATAAAGGGTTTATGTCATTTTGCTACTATCAGCAAGTAAATGCTAGATATATTAGTTCCATAATTATTTAAAGGCCTAGTTCTGTAGCAATTAAAAAGATAAAATAATCTGGCAAACAGCCTTTTTTGACATTAAAATAACTTGACAAATTTTGAACAATAAAAATTGAATCCAAATAGAGTTCATAAGCGTCTAATACTGAATTTAAAGTAGTTGTGTTTCCTTGTTAGAAACCTGGGTTCATTTAGAGACATGTAACCTTATTTATTATTTGGAGAAAGTGACTCAGATTTAAATTGAATTCAAAGTAATGATTATTGTGCCTTTTTTTAATTCTTCCTTCTTGAAGCTCTTTTCTCAACAATATCTTCTTAATCTTTTATGACTGAACAGATGAAATATTCTAACCTCAGGCATAGTTATAAATCACTGATATTTTGTTTTGAGATGGCTGTGTAGTCTAATTACATTGGTAACTTTATTCCTAAGAACCTCTGTGTATTCTAGATAAAAATTAATGTGATATTTACCTTAGGTTTATCATATATAAAGGAGGACACCATTAGAATTAGATACAATATGTTTTACTCTGATACTAATTTGCAAACACAAAATTAATAAAAATACTTGTTTAGTCGTTTCTCTAAAAATATGTCATTTTTAACATTCAAAGCAATAACTATAGCAAAGCAAATCTTGGTAACCTGTCAACAAGAGAGACCTAAAGTGCTCTTTTTTTTTTTTTTTGGTGGTACTGGGGATTGAACTCAGGGGCATTCTACCTCCGAGCTACACCTCCAGCCCTATTTTTTATTCTTTATTTTGAAACCGGGTCTCACTAAGTTGCGGAGTGCCTCACTAGGTAGCTGAGGCTGGCCGGGAACCCGGATCCTCCGGTCTCAGCCTCCCGAATGCTGGGATTACAAGCGTGCGCCACCACGCCCGGCTCTAAAGTGCTCTTTTTGTGTTTCTTTTTCTTTTTTTGTGATGAGGATGGAACCCAGAGGCATTCTACCTCTGGGCTACACCCTAACCCTGTTTTTATTTTTTGTTTGGAAACAGGGTCTTGCAAGGTTGATGAGAATCTCACTACTTACTGAGACTGTCTTCGAAACCTGTGATCCTCCTATCTCTGCCTCCCAAGTACTGGAATTACGGGTGTGTGCCACCATGCTGGGCTCTAAAGTGCTCCCTTTTTTTTGCCTACTATCTTTGCTATTATAAAAAAGTAATGTCCTAGGAAAGGAAGTAGAGCTTTCTTTTTAGCCTCTTATTTTAACCACCTATTTTTAGTAGAACTTTTTTTTTTTTTTTTGTGTGTGTGTGTGGTACTGGGGATTGAACTCAGGGGCATTCTGCCTCTGAGCTATACCCCCAGCCCTATTTTTTTATTCTTTATTTTGAAACCGAGGAGTCTCACTAAGCTGCGAAGTGCCTCACTAGGTAGCTGAGGCTGGCCACGAACCAGGATCCTCCGGTCTCAGCCTCCTGAATGCTGGGATTACAAGCGTGCACCACCACGCCCGGCTCAAAATAAGTTTGTTTGTTTGTTTGTTTTGAGGTACTGGGGCTGGAACCTGGGGGCATTCTACCTCTGAGCTACAGCCCCAGCAGCCCCAGCCCTATTTTTTTTTTTTTTTAATTATTTATTTTGAAACCGGGTCTCACTAAGTTGCGGAGGGCTTCACTAGGTAGCTGAGGCTGCCCGCGAACCTGGATCCTCCATTCTCAGCCTCCCAAATGCTGGGATTACAAGCTTGTGCCACCATGCCCGGCTCCTATTTTTAGTAGAACTTTTAAAGAACTATTCCTAAGATATCCAATTTTTCTTGAAATAATTTAAGCTGGTAATATGTAAACAAATAACAAAGATTTAAAGGTTGATGATGTAACTTGTTGGTTTAACTATATGTAGCAAAGGACTGGTTCTACTTTGTAATTTTTGTTTTATGCTGGAGATTATAGCTCTTTGTAAGTATAATTTCCTTTTCTTTACATAATTCTTCAACCTTCAAGAGTGAAGAGAACCTTAAAGCATTTGTGTAAATATTTTAAAAGGCATTGAGTACCAACTCCCTGAGCCCCCACTTAAAAAAAAAAATCATTTTTGAAACCTGAACATGTTTGTCTTGAATATACTCACAATAAGTAAACGTTGAAAAACAAATTTATGAGATTTGGTGTTCATTTTAGAAGTTTTGGGTACATAATGTATAATTTGATTTTTTTTTTTTTTGGCAGCCCAGTACTTTAGTAAGTTTTTTATTTGAACATTAATAGGTTATTTTTTGTTTTATTCAAATTATTTTTACTTGGCCTTGCTATATGAAATGCAAGCTTTTGAGTCCAGCCTTTTTTTTTTTTTTTTTAGGTTTTCTTGCTAAAATATTTGCTTTCTTTCTTTTGTTGGATAGATAAGAAGTTGTTTTCCCTGCCTCCCTACTATTCTTAAGACTTTAAAACGTAAATTCATCTGGTGCTGCATGGATTGCATTTTCAGATTAACTGTAGAGGCCTATGGCTTTATACTTGTAGCATTAATTTTCCAGTTTAGTAGGACAGTAATTTACATTAAAATGAAATAAAAGTCAGCTGTGGTGGCATACACCTAATATCAGTACTTGGGAGGCTGATACTGTAAGGTTGCAGGTTTGATGCCAGCCTCAGCAGTTAGAATGCTCCTGGATTCAATCCCCAGTACCAAAAAAAAGAGAGAGAGAGAATAAAATGTATATCCTTAAACATTTTTGTTAAGATAGTATGACAACCTACTATTATACCATCCCACTAAGCAGATAACCCTATTCAGATTACTAGTTTGTTACATAATCTTTTTAAAAAGATTTTGCTGATTAACATTGATTAATCTTGGAAAGAGAAACCCTTAAAGGGCATGCTTTCCTCTTTTCCAACAAAGACATAAGATGAGAGTAGTAATATTTTATTTATTTGTATAATTGTTGCCTGTATCCCCTTGCAGGCTGCTTGTGACCTTGGCTATTGATGTTTTGGCCAACCATTGTGTCCCACTTTCTAGTATAGTACTTGGCATATTGGTTGCCTGTTGAAAATATCAGCTTTGTAGCAGTAGTGGGCCAATCACTGGTCTAAGAATGTAAATGAATATGAACCTAATCATCATGACATCCCTGACGTAGGTTTTATTCTTATGTCACACATGAAGAAATAGATTTATAGCACTCTTTGAGTAACTTACCCAGAGTTCAAACTGGTGAGTTGGGGAGATTTCAGACTCAGGCTGGCTGTGTTCTATATTTTTAAACAGTATTTTCTTAGTTGAATGAATAGGGTCTATAAAACATTGTCACATAGTATGAAATACTAGAAACAGTATGTTTGTCAACTGGGGGCCATCTTTTTGTTAGATGTATTTTAGAAAATAAATTTATAAAATCCTTTTACCTGTATGGTTTTGGTTATAATAGACTGTCAAAAACCCTTCACTCATGATTTGACATTAGAGTCTATAGTTTCTCTGAAGATCCTGCAGAGAAGTCTCAGAATCTTCAGTGCAAAAAAAAAAAAAGATTCTATTGCATTTTGATAGCAATGTGTGTCTTGTAAATGGGAATTCATATCTCTGTGTTAGATAAAACCTGTAATTAGCATCAGCTTATCATTGTTTTCACTATTAATGTGAAACCTGGCTAAAACAATTATATAATTTGGAGTATCTGGAACATAAAGTTAAAATAGTTACTTCTCCATAGAGAAGTGTTGCTCAGTGTTACTAAACAAATTATCTTCACAAAAGATTAGTTTATATACTTTATAAGCTTATTTATATTTCGTTAATAGCATACCTTACTACCTTTTTAAGCAGAAAATTTATTGTTGCCTCTTTAAGGAGAATAAATAGAACATATATAGAATCTATCTTGATCATTCTGTCATTGCTACACATGCCACTTATGTGGAATCAAATACTAGAGTAATGTTGAAATGTATAAAAAAATGTCTCAAATCTAAATACCCCCACTCTTGCTTAGTAATTTGTAGTAGTGGCATTGGAACAAGGATGGCAGGAGTTGTTTCTCCCTGTAGTCAAACTTTGAGCTCTCACTAATTTAGTTAGTGTTTCTGCTAAAGCTTTGCTTATTTTTGATTCTCAACTCTGGTAAAGTACTTGAACAGCCAAGCTTATTGAAGCTTTAATCAAGTTCACCTGTAATTCTGTGGCTCTGCATCAAAGCTTATAGATGCTGGTGTGCTTTATAGAAGTTAGGATGTAAAGACTTTTGACATCTATCTCCTCACCTATCAGATTTATATATTTATTCAGTACAGTTGAAATTATCAAAAGTATAGGAGTGTGTGTGTGTGTGTGTGTGTGTGTGTGTGTGTGTGTTGGGGATTGATCCCAGGGCATTCTATCTCTGAGCTACACTCTCAAACTTTTTAATTTTTAAACGGAGTCTCCCTAAATTGCTGAGGCTGGCCTTGAACCCATGCTTCTTCTGTCTCAGCCTTCCAAGTACTGTGATTACAAGTGTGTGCCAGCATGCCCTGCCAAAGTATGGTTATTGTTTTTGTGACCATTTGTACTTCTTGGTCATTAGAGCAAACGTGCTATCCTGGTTTCTCCACCAGACTTATTTTTTGTGAATTTTTTTGTAATCAAATTTAAAGTTTACAATTTGATGAAGTTTGGCAACTGTATACACCAATGTAACTCTCATCTCAAGATACGAGAGCTCTCATTTATCCAGGAAAGCTTCCTCATACATCTTTGTAGCCATACTTCTCTGCCTACCACTTGCCCAGTCTCTGATTTCTGTCTGATTTCTAGCACCATGGATTAATTTTGACACTTCTTCATATAAATAATTTTGCCTTATGTATTCTTATGTCTAGCTTCTTTCACTCAACAATGTCTACCAGTAATATTGCATGTATCAATAGTTCTTTGATTTTTATTGCTGAGTAGTATTCCATTGTGGATATACCACAATTTGTCCATTGGTCTGTTGATGAACATTTGCATTTTTCCCATTTTCAGTTTCTCTGAATACGCACACAAGAGCCAAAAAACTCTTTGCCATGAACAAGGTGGACATCTAAACTCTTGACATAAAAATCAAGATTTTAGAACACTGGCTTCATGAATCATCAAAAAGAAAGATGAATTTCATCCTCAGACTTTCAGCAACACCTTTAGTAGGTAGCCATGTGACTGATACTTTCCTAGAGCACGTCTCTCAGTGTTCCTGCTGCTGCTTGAATGGTAAAAGCTGCAATAGAAATGTGTTTCTTTACTTCCATCCAGGCCAAATGAGGGTTTGCTTTATTTTCTATATCAAACATAGCATCATAAATCCCAGGAAATGATTCTCCAGCATATTTGTTGTGGCTACTTGGAGCAAAGATGATATGCCTAAAAGAAGAAAAGTACTTATTATTTAAAACAAATGAAAAATTTAGGTAGCTGGAATAATTCTAGAAGCTATTGGAAGAGAGTGAAGATGATATACATCATATGTTCATAAAGTAAACCTTAGAATTATGAAGGGAAAACATGTTTCTACCAGTGCAGTAGACTGAAACATAGCAGTGTGAGCTGCCTTAGAATGCAGTCTTAATATTCAGTTAATAGTTAAAAAATGTACTTTTAAAAATATGCTGTAGTCATTTTGGAGGGCAATTTGTAGTAGCCTCATCATATTTTAAAATGTGTTCACTCTTAGATCCTGAAATCCCCAATCCATTGTAGTGAAATTAAAGTTCAAATAGGACATGAAGACATCTTACGGAAGTATATTTTATAGGTAGTAATAATTGGGAGAAAAGACCCATGTAATTAAAATCTCCATAAGGAGAAGTTAAAATTGTAAATATAAGCCATTCAGTGGAACAGATGATGAGACGGCAGAGCTAAAACTATACGTACTGACATGTAAAGACTTCTAATTCTAAGATGATTTTTTTTTTTTATGATACTGGGGATTGAACTCAGAGATGTTCTACAACTGAGCTATAGCCCTTTTTATTTTTTATTTGGAAACAGGGTCTCTTTAAGTTGCTGAGGGTCTTGCTGAGTTACTGAGGCTGGCCTCAAACCTCTCCAGTCCCAGCCTCCTAAGTATTGGGATTTTAGGCATGTGCTAAGAGAGATTGTTAAGAAAAATAAGTTGTAAAATAATGTATGATTTCATTTATGTAAATTTAAATGTTTCTATATTTATATGAAAATGAGTACATATGTATATATATGTTTATATATAAATATGGGCAATCTATGAATGTATTATAGGTAAATTTATAATAAATGTGTACATGTATATAAGTATACACATATTTACATATAGACATAGTTATATGTAAATATAAACATATGTATATATAAATGTGTTAAAATATATATATGTATATATAAATGTGTTAAAATTGAGCTAACATTGATTATCTCTGAAAAATAGGATTAACTGGGTTTGGGTATAAGAAGGAATGCCGAAGCCAGGCGTGGTGGTGCACGCTTGTAATCCCAGCATTCGGGAGGCTGAGACCAGAGGATCCGGGTTCACAGTCAGCCTCAGCTACCTAGTGAGGCACTCCACAACTTAGTGAGACCCTGTTTCAAAATAAAGAATAAAAAATAGGGCTGGGGGTATAGCTTGGAGGTAGAGTGCCCCTGAGTTCAATCCCCAGTACCACAAAAAAAAAAAAAAGAAGGAATGCCAAAGGAACACTGTCTCTTTATTCCACATACCTTTACAGAGTCTGCATTATTTATATTTACAAAATATAGTTGTTTTTATTATAAATAATAAAATTGAAAAATACAGAGACACTAATAACCTTCGAGAGAAGACTATAGATATTTATAGATATTGCTTTCAACTTTTTCTTTTTTTATTTTTATTTTTTTGTGGTACCAGGGATTGAACTCATTGGCATTCTACCTTTGAGCTACACCCCCAGCCTGATTTTATTTATTTGGAAACAGGGTCTCGCTAGGTTGAAGAGAGTCTTACTACTTGCTGAGGCTGTCCTCAAACCTGTGATCCTCCTGCCTCAGCTTCCCAAGTACTGGGATTACAATTTATTACTGGTCCCTGCTCTTTGAGGTTAATCTTCCACATGCCTTAAATCTACAGGCCTGTTGGGTCAAAGCAATTATAATCTTCACTTATAGTTGAGAGATCTGAGGCTTAGAGAAATTATTTTCCCTGGTCCTACTTAACTATATGGCGAGCGGAGCCCTAAAGGCATCTGCTTGTAATTGCTTAATTATTAATACTAGTCACTAACATTTAGGAAAGTAATATTAGAAGGATTTTATGCATGTTATTTGATGATAGCCTTGTAAAATAGCAATTAGCATCATGTTAATTCAGATGGGAAAGCCCCGAGAAGCAACTTACACTAAATCACACATTTGTAAGTGAACTTGATCACATATTTCTGACTTTAAATTCTGTGTGTTTCTAATTTCCACCAAGAAATCAATTTTAAAAGGACCTTGAGAAGATAGAAACTATCCAGCAGCATATAGCCAAGATGTTGAAAGAAACTATGACATAAAGATATAGAAAGAAAAACAGGATATTTCTTTAGAGGAGTAGGAAAGCTATCTTCAAAATCTTAAAATATTATATGAAAATAGAGCTAGACTCATTGCATTTGATTTTAGAGAACAAAACAGAGTCAGAGAGAGAACATTACAGGAAAATAGATTTCAGACCTTTATGAAAAAAATTTAATAATTAGATGGTCTCTAATATGGAGTGGACTTCCTCATGATGTAGTAGGTGTCGCATCACTAGAAGATTGAAACAGATCCAGCATCACTAATTTGAGATCCTAAAAAGGATTCATAGATGACTAAATTATACAAACTCTAAAATCTCCTTTAAAATTCTATGGCTTGGTGGCACACACTTGTAATCTCAGTACTTGGGAGGCTAAGACATGAGGACCCCAGAGGCTGCAACAAGCAAGATGAGACTCTGAGCAATCTAATGAGACATTGTTTCAAAAAAAAAAAAAGGGTCTGCCAGTATAGATCAGAAGTAGAATGCTTGGTTTCCATCCTAGTACAATACACACACACACACACACACACAACACACACACTATGGCTTAAAGATTTTGTTATAAAGAGTTATTTTTCAGTTATCATTTACCATCTGCATATACAGCAAAGCAATAATGCAATTTATTTTTTGATATTATCTTATACTATTATTAGATGCATAATTGTACCCATATCTCCTTCTAGTATCCATACTTACCTTCCTCTTACCTAATAATGTTATTTTTAAAACAGACTTTGGGTATGCTTTTTTTTATCATAGTGAATATTTTGTTCCCTTTAAGCAGATCACCTGTTGTTTCCTTACCTGTAGAACTGCCTCCCTGGTAAACCAAGAGGATCAATGAATGCTCTTTCCAGGAGCATCAATTGGTCATTCATAATTCTCACTGAAATGGGACTTTGAGAACAAGAAATCCACAATTAAAACTTTTACTATGAAGCCATATTTTAAAAATATTAAACATATGGCATAAAAATAAAGATCTATAGTTAACAAAATGCTTATTAGCAATACTGCTTTACATGGTAAACTACATATAACAGCAAAGTTTTCTTTCTGACATTTATAATAGAGGGCAAATACTACTGAAAACTTTTCAAGGCCACAAAATAATCAGAAAGAACT
>PVLC010021107.1:0-28364 GCA_004027655.1 Graphiurus murinus
ACCATGGACTCCTGCCATAAAAGTCCTGTCTCTCCTGTTGCCAAAGCAACAGGACCAAGCAGCCATGATGGAAGACATGAGCCCAATTAAACCTTTCCTCATTTTAAATTATCTCAGGCACATTGTTACAGCAAAGGGAAGCTGGCTTACACAGTATCTTAGGATACTTCACTATTACCTTAAAAGTTAGCAATTTTTCTAAATTATACTCAGGATGTCTTACTTGGCCAGTTACTATTATTATCATACATTTGTGACCCTACTCACACCTACCTTCCTCTCCTCTCCTTTCTCTCCTCTTCTTTCTTTCTCTCTCTCTCTCTCTCTCTCTCTCTCTCTCTCTTTCTCTCTCTCTCTCTCTCTCTCTCTCTCTCTCTCTCTCTCTCTCTCTCTCTCTCTCTCTCCTGGGGATTAAACCCAGGGGCATTCTGTTTCCAAGATACCTCCCAGCCCTTTTTCTATTTTGAAACAGAGTCTTTGCTAAGTTGTTGAGGGTCTTGCTAAATTGCTGAGGCTGGCTGCAAAACTGCCATCCTTTCATCTCAGATTCTCAAGTACTGAGATTACACACGTGCACCACTATGCCCAGCCCACTGTCTTCTTGAAATGAGAAACAAAAGCAAACTATTGCCTTGCCCAAGGCAAAAAAAAAAAAAAGCTGAGAGACCACCCTTTTTCTTAAGCTCATACCTAACATCACAAGCACACAGGACACAGCCAACTCTAGTCACTGAGATCAACACGAGAGAGACGTGGGCCCAGGGTCCTGCATCTGAGCAGGGTCAATTCTAAGGGTCAGAGGGAAATGTTCAAATGGTGGCATGGGCACACTCAGGACCACTGAGAAAGAAACCTTGGGCAGGGAGGACTGGCAGGGCCAGCTGGAAGCAGTCAAAGATTCCCCTCTCTTCCACCAAGGCTGGCAACTGCCACATGCCCCCCAGGGGTAGCTGAGAGAGGAAGATCCTCTTTGAGAAAGTTGACCCAGGGGACCACCAAGACAGGCCCCAGGGGACCCTGAGGTACAGACTAATGAAGTTCAGCCTTCCCTGATGGCAGGGTAGGTGCCCCTGCCCACAGTGCTCGCCCAGCAAGGACCCACCCCAGGGAACCAGACCCAGTGCAGCCCTCCAGCAGAGGAAGCTGGTAATTCAAAGCGTTCAGAATCGTACCCCTGCAGCATGCTGCTTAGCATTCCTGACTACTGTGGAGGCGCCTCTCACAGCCAAGTTCTGCCTGAAAGGAACTGAGCAGAGTTGTTTAAAAAAAAAAAAAAGAAAAAAACCTTAAACCGTGATGTTCCAAGTGAAGCCAGAAGGGTGTCTCAGACCGCTCCCTCTCCAGCTTCCGTGTTTGACAATCACACTTGCACCCACTGGCCTTGCTTCCTGTCTGCATTCTAAGAGTAGGTGTCCTTCCAGACTTTTCTTCCTCCCCAATTCTAGATGCTCACATACCCTTTCCACAGCTTATGCAAGATGCTATTTCTAACCCGTGTCCCACTCCGTGCCCCGGCACACTCGGGTGTATGACAGCCCCTACTTAAATGCTCCCTTCCCAGCTACAAGCAACGCCCGCTGCACACGCAGCACCTTTCCCTCATAGGAACAGGCTTCAGCAGAGGACTTATCACCAGTTCTGCAGAGGGTTCCCTGTCTCTTGTGCTGTCCCCTCTCCCAGCTCCACATTCCTCCTATCACAGGGATCACTGGTTGAATACACTGAACCACACGGCCTGAGCCCACAGAGTTGCCTCTGTGCCAGGCTTTTATTTTTTATACTTTTATTGATGTATTATAATTATACATCATATGTTCAAAGTGGTCCAAACACACATGCGCACGGCACTTGCTTCCCTCCGCCTCCCACCTGCTCCTCCTTCCCTTCCTGGATGATGGTGAGGCTGGGGGTCCTTCATATATGGACCTAGCATTATTTGACCTGCACCCTTCCTCACTTCCCGAGTCCCCTTCCACTATTTCACTGGTCTCTCCTTATTTATCAGAAGTTCTTTTTGTTTCCTATTTTTTCTCTCGCTTCCATGTATGAGAGAAACATTCGACCCTTGACTTTCTGAGACTGGATGATCTTACTTAGCATCGTATTCTCTTGTTCTATTCTTTTTCCTGCAAATGACATAATTTTGTTCTTCATTATGGCTGAGTAAAACTCCATTGTGTGTATAGGCCATATTTTCTTTATCCATTCATCTGTTGATGGACACCTGGGTGGGCCAAGCTTTATGAAACAGAAGGGGGGAGGGTGGTGGTGTTTGGTGATGTTAGCTGTCTCAAACCCCAGCCAAGGTTTTATTTTCTGCTCCAAAATGGCCATAAACTCTCACAAACCTATTTCTGACTCTCTCATGCATGGAATCTCAGTAATGGAAAAAGAACAACCTTAACCATCAATTATGTCATCGTGAGAGTTCTGACATAAGATCCATGTCTCAGCTTCCATTTTTCTTTCTTCAAACCTTCCTATATTTTATATATGTGGGGGGCGGGGTACTGGGGATTGTACCTCCAAGTTATACCCCCAGTCTTATTTTGTTTTTATTTTGAAACAGGGTCTTGCTAGGTTGCTGAGTCTGACTACTTGCTAAGGCTGTCCTCTAACCTTTGATCCTCCTGTCTCAGCCTCCAAAGTACTAGGATTACAAGTATGCACCACCATACCTGTCTTGCAAACCTTCCTTCAATCAGACTAGAGATGGCTCCCAATTTGAGAATGGCTGGACTGGGATCTTTTGGCTTTATGATGGTGCAAAAGTGACATGCATCAGTAGAAATCATACTTGGAATTCTAAAATGGGATCTTTTCCTGAGAGGTGCTGTGTGGTATGTATGACTCTCTCTTGTGGAGCTACGAAGTGGCCCCAAGACACAGCTCCCTGTCAGCCACGTGATCTCCAGGAGAAACTGATCCCTGGAGCACACTGTGGTGCAAATATGCTGGGATGTGCAGGTCAGGTGCTTTAACTGCATTCTCGAAGCTGGGTGAGGGGGCGCATGCATGTGGGTATGGTCCAAGTACTTGTGAGCCTAAGACAGGAGGATCACAAATTTGAGGCTAGTGCCTGGTGAGACCCTGTTTCAAAATAAAAAATAAAATGGGCTGAGGGTGGAGCTCAGAGTAGAATGCCCCTGGGTTCAATCCCCAGTACCAAATAAGTAAATGCACTTTCAACTTAGGGTATTTTCCATTTACTGTGGGTTTCTCAGGATTTAACCTCATCATAGGTCAAGGAGTACTTGAAAATAAAAAATCAGCTAACACAATCATACTTTTTATTTGTTTATTTTTTGCCTCTATGTGTAAATGAGTCGAGTTGCTTTTACTTGACTTTTATTCTTCCAGTCCTGGGGTTTTGCTCCTATGAACTCGTCCTGAGCTCGGTTTATTTCACAACTCAGCAAATCTGAACTGCAAAAAACAATCTGGGGACAAGTGTCCTCTTGCTGTCCCTTTGTGGCCTGTCCCTCCATGCCACCACATCTGCGGATTGCCCAGAACACCCTCATGTGTCATATATCAGTTTTTTTTTCCCTTAATCATGCCACATAGCTGGTCCCCATGACACCCTGAAAGTGGGAGCCTATATAGTCATCTAAGCAACCACACTCCTTGGAGGCCATGGGAAATAGCGCTATTTATGCCATCAGGTTTAAGGAATGCTCATATATGGCTGAGCACAGTGGTGCAGGTCTATAGTCACAGTATTTGGGAGGCTGAGACAGGAAGATTGCAGGTTTGAGGACAGCCTCAGAAACTTAGTGAGACCCTCAGCAATTTACCAAGACCTTGTTTCAAAATTGAAAATACAAAGGGCTGGGAGTATAGCTCAGTGGTAGAGTGCTCCTGGGTTCAATCCCTACTATAGAGGGAGGGAGGGAGGGAGGGAGGAAAGAAAGAAGGAAGGAAGGAAGGGGCTCACACTTGCAAACACATCACTTAGCTAATTCCAAGACACTACTGCCTCAACTGAAACCCATACTTAACAGAAAATGACACAGCTGAATTTCACCTCTCACCTTCAGAAGCAGGAACCAAATCTCTTTATTGTGGAACTTTTATGTTCCTGGCGGGGAACCTGGCACACATTCTGCAGACATACGTTCATCAGTATCCAGCACCCACCTCCAGCAGGGAGTCCCTTTCTTTCTTTCTTTCTTTCTTTCTTTCTTTCTTTCTTTCTTTCTTTCTTTCTTTCTTTCTTTCTTTCTTTCTCTTTTCCAGGCAGAAAACCAGGAAACTTCTAGAACTAGATTCTACATAAGTTCATAAATAAAAACAGCCATGAAGACACAAGATACAAGCAGTATCCCAGGGAGAAACACAAGCAAAGACACAGCAACCCTTCTAAAATTTGAAGAAAAATACATTCAATATTACTCAGCTGCTATTTCTATTTTAGAACATCTTTAACATAATTTTGTTACAGACATATTAGTGTTCTAGGAAAATTGTTGAATGAATAAGTGGATGAAGAATAAAAATGGGAGCCGGGCGTGGTGGCTCACGCTTGTAATCCCAGCATTTGGGAGGCTGAGACCGGAGGATCTGGGTTCAAGGCTAGCCTCAGCTATCTAGTGAGGCACTCCGCAACTTAGCGAGATCCTGTTTCAAAATAAAGAATAAAAAATAGGGCTGAGGGTATAGCTCAGAGGTAGAATGCCCCTGAGTTCAATCCCTTGTACCGCAAAAAAAAAAAAAAAAAAAAAAAAAGAATAAAAATGGAAGAACTGGGAATGTGAACAAGAGAAAAGGTCTGGGGGTGAAATTTCATTAGTTGGATTTGCAATCCTAACCAGCGCTGGTTAAAAATCCAACATGGCCTCATCTGGACTCAGACTTCTTGTGGCTTAGAGAACACTCACCTAAAGCAACAGTATTTCAATCATTCATTCAAATGTTAGGAACCACTGAAGTACCAAATGTGTCATTTATAATCAGCCTCCTATGGTAACTTAATGTGTTGTTATAAAACATAAATGAAATATCAGCATAAGATCCTAACCTCCACATTTTGCCATGTTTTATGTTAAATTATGCAACCGCAACGCCCCCATTAACTTTTGGCATCAGATCAGTGTAATGGAAGTAAAGAAGAAATTATTGCCAGTACTTACATTCAAATGTTCCCTTTTGTTTTTGCAACCACGATTGGCAGGGAAAGTATTTCCTTATTTCGTGTCTCTGCTGTACAATCAGGGAAACTTCTGAGACTACAATAATATCTCAGAACACTGAATAACATTTCTACCAAAATTTTTGCAATGGGAAAAAAACCGAGAGGACTAAAATAAGTTTAATTCTCTTTTAAACTGCCTAAAGCAGATAAAGCCAAGGGAGGAGAAAAAAGTCCTGTCTTGCTTGAATTTCTGCTCTCCTAGGACAGAAGGCAGCTTTGAACAAAATAATACTCACACAATCACTCTTGAAAAAGCCAGTTTCGACTTCAGTAGACACAGATTGACACTCCTTTCAATAATTTTTTTTAAATTGAGGTTTCTGCTATTTAATGTCATATAAGGTAAAAATTTAATAGCTTCTACTGCAGCCTTATCAAACATCGCTTGATTATGTTCTTCCTGGCAGTTTTTTTAAAAGCATTTCTGGATGGATTCAGGTTCTTTTCACTTCATCAGACTTTGATAGATTGTTTCTGCAAAAGGACTGAGTAAATGGCATTTTAAAAATTACCAATATTATCATTGATAATTCTCTTTCATTTTTCTTCATATACGCAATGCTCACAAACCAAACTAACCTATAACATGGCTGCTCTTAGAGATAATTAAAGAATCACAGAATGCTAGCACAGTCCTGAGATAATGGTGGCAGAGATTTCTAATTATCCTACAATATCTGCTGTCTCAGAACACTTCTGGATGTCAGCTGGTCACATGGCCACCCAGAACAAGGTTGACTTGTGGCAGCCTCCCTTGCAGCTAGGTGTGGCATATGACTCAGTTTTAGACAACAGGATGGGTGGATATGGATATGGTCTGAAGGGGAAGGAGATCCCTTTCTCAATCTTAATTCATCCTGAAGCTGGGAGAGTGGACTGGTCTCTGAGCAAAAGGACCACAGACTACAGAAGGCAGAATGATATTTTTATTTTTTCAACCTAAAATTAAGGTATATTAGCTTGAAGGACATCATACAAAGAGAAGGTCAGAATGGAAACCTGGAAGTGGTCTATGATGCTGACATACAGCTCCATTGTTAATCTCATTTCTCTCACCACTAAAAGAAGACTATGGAGACTTCACACAAGCCCCTGAGCTGTTGCATCTAGACTTTCACCTAAGAGAGAAATGCTATTTCAGCCTATAACCCCAGTACTTGGGAGGCTAAGACAGAAGGATGGCAGATTTGAGGTCAGCTTCAGCAAATCAGCAAGATGTAGTTTCAAAATAAATAGGGCTGGGAGTGTAGCTCAGAGATAGAACTCATCAGGTGGGGAGGGGGGGAGAAATGAAGGACTCAACTGAGCATTAAGGGATCTCAAATTATGTCACATCATGTTTGTACCTACTAAATCCTCTCACACACTATCACTGGAAGTGCTTTAGGTGGCCTCAGACCATTGAACCTGAACAGAGAGCAAAGCAGCTGGACTGATACACATGACTACATTTTTCCTCTCTGCCATATCAGATATAAGAATTATTATTCATAATAATAATTGTTATTATAATATACCTTACTAACTTTCATAAGACCTTCACCTTTCTCCTCCTTAGCTTGTCACATTTGTACTTCTGCTTTCTTTATGGGAGGCATCTGCCTGTTTCATTGACACAAACCTGGTAAAATCTTAAAAATGAATGTTAATAAAGAAAACCTATTTGCTAGGCATGGTGGTGCATGCCTGTAATCTCAGTAGTTGGGAGCCTGAGATAGGAGGATTACAGGTTCAAGGACAGTCTCAGCAACTTAATGAGATCCTTAGCAGTTTACTGAGACCTTGTTTTAAAAAAAATAAGAAAAGATAGGAGGTAGAATGTCTCTGGGTTCAATCCCAAGTACCAAAATGATGATGATGATGATGATGACGACGATGACAAGAATAACAATAAAAATAGGAAAGAAAGAAAATGAATTTAAAAACAAGCTTATTTATATTTATATTGAGACCAAGTACTTCTCACTGAAATTCAGATAAATGAAAGGCTAAGGATTAAAGAAAGGGAACATCCAAACACAATTTCTTTTAAATTCTAGAACGAATTATGTGGCTAGGGGGAATATGTAAAAAAGATTTACTTTCCTAACTTTTATTTTTTCAACCTAAAATTAAGATATATTAGCTTGAAGGACATCATACAAAGAGAAGGTCAGAATGGAAACCTGGAAGTGGTCTATGATGCTGAGATACAGCTCCACTGTTAATCTCATTTCTCTCATCACTAAAACGACCACTGTGTCTGGACAATTACTGTGTCGATGTCTTCCTGAGTTTCAGACACACATCTAGCTTTCTATGGGAACATCTCCATCTTGATGGCTCACAAGAGTCTTAAAGCTAACACATTCAAAACAGAACTCACCACCTTTCTCCTCAAAGTCTCAGCTTGCCTCTAGGTTTATGATGTTGGGTGTCCACCACCAGGAAATTAGCCAAAGGAGAAATGGATTGATCTAGATGTAGTCCTTTTAATCACTTCCCACACCTAACCAAGTACACATTGTGCCACTCTCAAGAAATTCATGTAGCTCATATTTTTAATAGGCTCTTATTAATGTAGAATGGTAATGGAATGGAATTATATAACCATATACTTATTCTGATCAACAACTACTAAGACAGCTAATTTTCAAATAACCGAGTATAATAAAACACACAAAACTGCTAATTATAAGGTGATCCTTCTTGTGTTTCATTATTTCAGAAAAGTCTCAGGAAATTTATAAATAATTAAGTCATATATCACTGCACGTCTGTGAGTGCTTATGCAAACTTAATCTTTCCTCTTCTGTGTTGTTCTTATTAAGTATTTTAATCACAGCAACAAAAAGATGATTAACACAGAGAGCAAATTTCCTTATTATTTAAAACATTCTGACTTGAGGATTCTCTGAGCCAAGGCTGGACACACCATAATGCAGAAAAATTTAAAAAGCTACTGTGTTTTCCATTTTATATTTTGTTGTTGTTGTTTTGATTTTACAAAATACATGTTTTGCATTTTTTTCTCTCATAGAAAAGCTATGGGGAAGCCGGGCGTGGTGGCGCACGCTTGTAATCCCAGCATTCGGGACGCTGAGACCGAAGGATCTGGGTTCGTGGCCAGCCTCAGCTACCTAGTGAGGCACTCCGCAACTTAGTGAGACTCGGTTTCAAAATAAAGAATAAAAATAGGGCTGGGGGTGTAGCTCGGAGGTAGAATGCCCCTGAGTTCAATCCCCAGTACCGCAAAAAAAAAAAAAAAAAAAAAAAAAAAAAAGAAAAGCTAGGGGAAATTATTTTTATAAATTTTAGCCTTTTAGGATAAATAATCAGAGGTTTAACATACCAATGAGGGGAGGAGAGGAAGGTCCAACTGACTCGAAGAAAAAGATGAAAGGAAAAGCAGGTTGAGGTGTCTCTTGAACTATACTGTTCTGATCACTCTAGTCCTTAGGGCTTTGCCAAAGGCAGGCAGCTAGATGATTTTCATTCACTTGAATTATTCTTGGGACTTTTCCAAGTAAAAACTGGACAAATATATGTGTCAACCACTATCATTCAAGTTTCCATTGAACTTAATCTGCAAGAGATTCTGACTGCAGTGTTCTGCAATGCACCGAGCTCATTTTGGAGCCACCATCCTTGGATAAAATTGGAAGGCTCCTCCATTCATTTTCAAACTAAACAAATGAAATCTTTAATCACAGGCAATTATCAGCACACTGTTCCTTTGCAATTACTGCTCTCATCCATGCAAGTGTTTCTTATACTGTGACTTCTAAAAATAAACTTTGAAGTCTTCCTCAAATGTATAGATTAGGGTTTTTTGTTTTGTTTTTGTTTTTGTTTTGCCTTAAATATTTATTTATCTCTACTTTAGAAGCTCTAAAAAAAATCTACTTTGAATATTTAGCAAAAAGGTACTTTCCCCCTATGTGAAACATAATTTCTCTGGTAGATTTTAATTTTTTTGACAAGGTAGATTTTAAAATTATTCTGGACTTAAAAATTTCTCTTGCAAATTGTCATTCTGCTGAAATGCAGAATAAATATGATTCAAAGTTTGGGAAACTGCTATGAGGCTAAACGGTATTTTGAAGCTAATTTCTCTAAAGAACCATCAAGTGAATCAATATTTTTATTATATCTGTATTAGGTAAGCCTTATGTCACTATGACAAAATACTTGAGAAAATCAACTTGATAAAAGGAAAGGTTTGCTTGGTGTTTCAGAGATCTCAATCCATTGTTGTTTGACCATGTAATTTCGGGACTGTATCGAGAAAGAACATCATGACAGAAACATGTATCAGAGCAAAGCTGCTCACCTGACAGCAGCCATGGAGCAGAAAGAAGAAGGAGCTGTGCACCCACAATCTCCTTCAATGACACATCCCCAGTGAACTAACTTCCTTCCACTAGACCCCACCTCTTAAAGGTTCTACCATCTCCTCATAGTGCTACTGACTGATGACCAAACCTTTACTATGTAGGCTTTTGGGGATCTGAAAATTAAACACTGTTTTGAAGAGGCTTTGGGGGATCTGAAAATTAAACACTGTTTTGAAGAGGACAGAACAAAGAAGAAGTTCTTTTGTAACCATTACATTTTACTGAACACCAAAAGGAGACTTCTAAATAAGAACGCATTTCTTTTTTTTTTTTTAACTGAATATTGAAAAAGTATAATTGCATATATTTGTGGGGTATATGTTCATGTTTATTGCAGAATTACTCAGAATGGCCAAGATACAGAATCAATCTGCATGTCCATTAACCAATAAATGGATGAAAAAAAATAAGTATTCATTTCTAAAGCAGGCTGCAATGGCACATTTTCTTCAGGCATTTATTATTTCATTGTGTTCCACGGGCATCATGGCAAAGCTAATGATATCATCTCACTGGAGCTTAAGGTTTCACATAATAGACCAGAGAAAAGGAGACCTACTCACTGGGCTATGAATTTAAAAAAGCATCCTCAGACCTTACCAGGAGGACAGGGGCTGAGACACTGGAAGGCTTTCTCCCTGTGGTGGCCCACGCCCACAGCCCAGTCAGCCAGCCTGCTGAGGAGTCATGACTGCTCACCCTCTGCCACCAGCAGCTCTAAGTAGCATGACGGTTTCATAAAAGCAGAGGAGCACAAGTGCAAGAGTCAAAATGAAAAGTATTCAAGAAGCTCTAACAAAAACACTAAGTGAAAGATGAATAGATTGCACTTGCTGGGGGCAATATAAAATTTCCAGCTTTTCTCAAGAACTCACGAGAAAGACTGGTGCCAGTCATTCAAAACTAGTGAGGTTCTGGTACATGTTAGAATTGTTTGCTCTGCAATTAATATGTGGCAGGCACTTGTGTCCAGAACTTTAATGCTGGGAGGCACCTCTGGTGCTTCCTTTGGCAAGTTACTAATCCATTACTCTTCCCTCTATGATGATGTGTTAGTCAGCTTTTGTCATTGTGACTAAAATACCTGACAAGAACAACTCAGGGGGGGAAAAGTTTTTTGACTCACAGTCACAAAGGTTCAGTCCATGGTTGGCTGGCTCCAGGCAGAAACATCAAGGCAGCGGGAAGCGACTGAGCAAGGCTGCTCAGCTCACGGCATCTGGGAAGCAGAAAGGGGGGTGGGGAGGGAGGGACCAGAGACAGGGTCTCCAAGGCCACATCCCAGTGACCTACCTCCTCCAGCCATGCGCCACCTACAGTTACCACCCAGTAGTCCATTCAAATTATTAATCCACAGAACATATTAGTTAACTGATGAGGTTACAGCCCGCCCTCATAATACAGTCCATCCTTCCTTTCTTTTTTCTTTTCTTTCCTTTTTTCTTTTTCCTTTTTTTTTTTTTTGGTGTGTGTGTGTGTGTGTGTGTGTGTGTGTGTGTGTGTGTGTGTGTGATACTAGAGATTGAATCTAGAGGCATTCGACGCTGAGCTACACTCCCAGCCCTTTTTTATTTTTAGTTTTGGAACAGGGTCTTGCTGAATTGCTGAGACTTTCACTAAGTTGCTGAAGCTGGTCTGAACTTGTGATCCTCCTGTCTCAGCCTCCAAGTACTGAGTCATAGGCATGTACCCCCATGCTTGGCATAATCCAGTCATTTCTTGAAAGCCTACCTCAGGACAGTGCTGTTGCCTAACATGTGAATTTCTTGAGGACATTCCAGAGCCAAACCATAAGATAAGGATAAATCAATCGCCATTAAGAGGGAGCTTATATATCTTAGGGATTTTTATCTAAGAAGTTAAATCTAAAGCACACATTATCTGTATTTGAGACCCCAGTGTGAGGACAGTTGAACTGTGATGCTCTGACATCACTGAGCCACCCAACTCTGCTGCCTAGGAAGAATTAAGTCAATGAGAAAGATGAAGCCGGGTGCAGTGGCACACACTCATAATCCTAGTACTTGGACCAGCCTCAGCAACTTAGTGAAACTCTGTTTCAACATGAAAAGTAAAAAGGGCTGGGGTTGTACCTCGGCGGTAGAATGCCCTGGGTTCAATCCCAGTACCAAAAAATAAAAAAAGAAGAGGAACTTCACAGAGGCATGGAGGTTCAGCAAGAACCCAGATGGACTCTGTCAAATGGATACAGCCTAGGGAAGGGCTGAGTGCTGGAGGAGGAGGAATATGAGCTTCCCAGCCAGGAATTCATACTGAAAGAGAAAATAAAAAAGCAAGACATGCCCTGGATACTGGGGCAATTTTGAAAAAGATGCATTTCCTGTCCCTCGGTTTCACTCTAAATTTTTGCTTACATAAAATAATAGACTCCTAGGAGCAAAAAGGGACTGAGGGATAGTAGAGCTGGTTTCTACAGAGAACTTCACCAGTATCAGCAGAATAAGGCAGAACTACTGGGAAACCAAGATGTCAGTGTGGAGCACAGGAGTGGCCCAGAAGAGGTTCCTCCCCAGGCATCAGAGTAAATAAGGCAGGGGCAGCCTCAGGCCCAGCCCAGCCTTGGTGATCACAGTGGACCACCATCCTCAGTAGCAGCAGGGGCAGGCCAAGCAGGGGAGGTGGCCCAGGGACTGCAGGCAGCGGGAAGGGAACCCTTGTCCAGGGCACCATATCCTAGACTTCAGAGTCCATCAACCTCTGGTTCATTATCTCTCGCCTGCCAGCTAAGTTACTTAGAAGCATGATCTTTAGCAAAGCCAATGTCTAGAAATTCTTTTGATTCCGGACCACTATAAATCTTAACATTCAAAAAGTTTTGTTTCTGGCTTAAAAATGCTGTTAAAAGCCACAGGCATTTGGTATTGGAGATTTAATGTATTTGTCATAAGCAAGCCTGAAATTCATAACAATGCAATAATTTATAAAGTTTTGAGACACAAGTCTGAATCATAGGTATTATGCAGAAGCAACCAAGGCCAGCAGGCCACCCAGCCCTTACATTCCAGAGTGGCTTTGCTGGACTCCCAGCTCCAAATACAAAGGTACTATACTGAGAAGGCCTTTCCTTGTTAAAATGATGGGCCTTTCACTACAGCTATAGTGACAGTGAATAAAATGTCAGATTGTCCATGTGGGTGTCTACACCTTGATGACATCCCTGAGATACAGAACAAAATGTTATTGCAAGAATAAATCTATGCACCTAACATCCTGCTCACACTGGACAACTAATCTTGAAGTTACTTCTGGCAATGATTATACTAATCCCCTTTTCCTTTGAACAAGTCCTTTGGCTAAAAGCTCACAATTCCAAATGCAACTAGAAACCTCCTCTGCTCATATTATAAAGGAAATGTCCTGGATTAACAGCATGAACAACAGCTCCATGATTTACCCAAAGGCTCCTCTATCCAGTTGCACTTCAGTCTGGAAGTAGGAAGTAAGAGGCTCAGAATAGGTAAGAGACCAGGCACTGGCCTACTAATTTTAGTGGGAATTAAATTTAATGGATGGTTATAGAAACTATTATTCTTCTCCACGAAAAATAGTAAATATTTTCTTCTATGTAATTTTATCAATTAAGACTTTTTAATTCCATTTTTAAATGTTGACCAGCAATCCTATTCAAACAGCTATAGCTCATCACCAACACTTGGTTTCTGAGCTAAAGAAATATAAGTTTAACCTCATGAAATTTTTTGTTAGGTGAACAAATGAAAATGAGCACACCTATCATTGAAGCTCCTAGTAAGAAGCCCAGAGACTCATAAGTTGCTACACAGGTGAGTCTCTTACGTTTTCTCCTTCTGCCACTTAAATAGAGGAAAGAAATAAAAGACTAAAAGTAGCATATCCATGTTTATAGTAACACAAATCATAACAGCCAAATTATGGAACCAGCCTAGGTATCCATCAACAGATGAATGGATAAGGAAAATGTGGTGTGTATGTATATATGAGTTTTACTTGGCCATTAAGAAGAACAAGACTATAGCACTTGCAGGATACTAGGGACTGAACCCAGGGGCATTCTCCCTCTGAGCTACACCCCCAGCCCTTTTTTATTTTCTGTTTTGAAACAGGGTTTTACCAAATTGCTGAGGGACTCTCTAAGTTTCTGTGGCTGGCTTCCAACCTGTGATCCTCCTATCTTAGACTCCCCAGTACTGGGATTACAGGCGTGTGCCACCACACTAGTCTCTAGCTCAAATATTCTAAGCATGAAAAGAGAGGTTGAAAAATAATGTCAAATTAGCAATTAGGAGATATGAATGGAATTAAGAGTACAGATTTGAGTGTAGAACCTGATCTTCTGACAACAGATCCCGGATGCTGGAAAAAAACAAAAACAATGTGAGTGTATACCTGCACTAAGAGGTATGTGTGTGAATTTGCACAAACATGGCACACTTTATTAGGATACAGTACAAATTCAGTGTACCATGTAGTGTGCCCTGTTGTTTGATTGGTAGAAAGTTTCTTTCCATCATCTGGATGAGACTTTATAGGCCAAGGTTATATTTCAGAAGTTTTATAGCAAGTGCAAATGAAATAGTCATCTTTATAAAGCCATGTGTATACAGCTTCTCTTGGATCATTAAATGACTAAGTATTTCTCTCATCGGAACCTTTAAAAGGTGAGCCCAGTTAGGGCTGAAAATAACATCTTTAAGGACATATTAGGAATTGGCAGGAAAAATACAAGATGAGCTTAGAGAATCTTGCAGTACCAGAAAATACAGAAATGCTCAGAAAATGGGAGCTGCAGGTATGTCCAGGGGACAAGAGAATCAACCTGAAAACACTGCCAACGGCCAAAGCAGGAACAACTTAAGAAACAGAATGAATAATAAAAAAATCAGTTTCTACCCACAGTATCAAACAAATACCCAAGAGCTCTACTGATATAAATTAAGGACTGAGCAGGTAAATGTTAGTGAAGAAGAGATAAATTTTCCTAAAAGAAGAATTGCAAATAATATATGCAGTCACTTTCCAGTCCAGGAATTGCTGAATTGAGGGATTTTGGACTTAATTTCAACCCTTAATGTGGAGATGGATAGACTTTACAGGGCAGGTGCTTGGCAGACACAATTTAACCAAGTGGCCAAGACCCAGGCATCAGTGACACCAGGTGGCTAATGTCCACGCTCATGTGGCAAGATGAGAAGGCATTTCACCTCTGTGGCATTCTGCCCTGGATTCATAATTCCAGTCTAGTCAGAAAACAAAACAAACAAAAAAACCCCAGACAAACCCAAATGGGGAACGTCCTACAAAACACCTTCTCAGTATGCTTTAAAACTAACAAGGACAAAGAACTTGAAAAACTTAAGACTGAAAAAAACAAACAACCTAATAAAAAATGGGCAATTGAACTGAATAGATACTTCTCAAAGAAGAAATACAAATGGCCAATAAATGTATGAAAAAATATTCCACATCATTAGCAATCAGAAAAATGCAAATCAAAATGACATTGAAATTCCACCCAAGTCCAGTTAGAATGGCAATTATCAATAATACAAAAAATAATAAATGCTGATGAAGATGTGGGGCAATAAGAATTCTTACTCACTGTTGATGGGATTACAGATTTGTACAACCACTATGGAGATCAGTTCAGAACCACCAAATGGCCCAACTATATCACTCCTTGGTATTTTTCCAAAGGAATTTAAGTCAAAACAATAGAGTGATTCATGCATATCCATGTAGTAGCACAATTCATAAGTCAAACTATGAACCAGCCTAGATTTCTGTCAACAAACAGATGAATGGATTACTAAAGTGTGGTATATACACACAATGGAATTTTACTCATCCATAAAGAAGAACAAGATTATGTCATTTGCAGGGAAATGGATGGAACTGGAGAATATTATGCTAAAAGATATTATGCTGGAAAGAAATTGGGAAACAAAAGGAACTTTAAATAAATGAGGGGAGAGACCAGTAGAACAGTGGGAGGGATTTGAGGAAGGATTGGGGAGGGGAAAAGGAAGACTCAATGAAGCAAACCATTCAAACAATGTTATGGTTCTATATGAAGTTACCAATACCAATTTCAATATTATGTATGGGGAGGGGGAGAAATCAGGGTGGGAGTCAAAGGAAAACACACCAAGTACTGTGTGCATGTATGTTCCTATCACACTGAACCTCAATATGATGTACATTACAATGCACCAATAAAAGTGGATATATATCTATATATCTATATCTATATATACATATATATATGTATATATATATATATTTTTTTTTTTTCGGTACTGGGGATTGAACCCAGGAGCATTCAACCTCCGACTATATCCCCAGACTTTTTTTTTTTTTTTCAGTACTGGGGATTGAACCCAGGGGCATTCTACCTCCGAGCTACACCCTCAGCCCCATTTTTTATTCTTTACTTTGAAACAGGGTCTCACTAGGTTGCAGAGTGCCTCACTAAGTAGCTGAGGCTGTCCTCGAACCTGGATCCTCCAGTCTCAGCCTCCCAAGTACTGGGATTACAAGCATGTGCCACCATGCCCGGCTAAAAGTATATTTTAAAAAAGAAAAAAATTGTCAAGGCCAGGAAAAATGAGAAAACCCTGAGATATTGCCACAGACAAGATGGGACTAAGAACACACGACAACTAAATGCAGTGTGGTATGGTGGATGGGATCCCGAAACAGAAAAACAGCATTCATTTTAAAAGCAGTGAACTTGAGTAAACCTTGAAGTAGAGCCATCAGCATTAGAGAAAACTAGAATGTGGAGTGAGGAGTAGACGAAAGATTTTAGGGAACGATTAACAGTGGAGTCAGGAGACCGCGGGAGAAGAGTCTTGATGCTCGGGACTGGCAGGTTTTTTTGTTTTGTTTTGTTTTGTTTTTTGTGTGTGTGTGTGGTACTGGGGATTGAACTCAGGGGCATTCCACCTCCGAGCTACACCCCCAGCCCTATTTTTTTATTCTTTATTTTGAAACCGAGTCTCACTAAGTTGCAGAGTGCCTCACTAGGTAGCTGAGGCTGGCCGCGAACCCGGATCCTCCGGTCTCAGCCTCCCAAATGCTGGGATTACAAGCGTGCGCCACCACGCCTGGCTTGGACTGGCAGGTTTTTAAGGGAATTGTGGCAGTGTTAACGCATTCGCCAGTCTCTGACCAAGTGTGCTCACCAGAACATGTGGCAGGGAAAAGACACAGCAGCAGATTTGGGCAGGGCAGCAGGCCAGACTAAAGTGCTCAGGGAAAATCAAAAAGTCAGTGATTTGTCTTGACAATTAAAACTGACATACATAGACAACAAACAAGTCCACTTGTAAACAACAGCACTAAATGCAGACATGGTGTAGACATGTCTGTTAAGCCTATTTCCCAAGTTGTGTGTGTGTGTGTGTGTGTGTGTGTGTGTGTGTGTGTGTGTGAGAGAGAGAGAGAGAGAGAGAGAGAGAGAGAGAGAGAGAGAGAGAGAGAGATTGATTGATTGGGGATTGAACCCAGAGGCATTCTACCCTGAGCTATACCTCCAGATCTTTTTATTTTTTATTTTGAAACAGGGTATCACTAAGTTGCTGAGGACCTTGCTAAATTGTTGAAGCTAGCCTCAAACCTGGGATCCTCCTGTCTCAGCCCCCAGGGTACTAGGATTATAGGCATGCACCATTTTGCCTGGCTCATTTTCCCAATCTTAAAAAAGTATCAGCAACTTTCAACCTGCAGAACAATCCAGATGCAGCCTTGTCAATTGTCCTCTCCATCTGACATTTAGTCATGACCCAGTGAATGCTGTCTCTGTAGTCCTCATGGAGCCTCTGATGTCCCCTTCCACTGGATTCTTGCTGTCTTTATCATGTGTGATGTTTATCTGCCCAGTATAATGATAAGCCACCTTATTCTTTCACGGGTGTGTATCTGTCTTGCTAAACATGTATTCATCCATGCATTCATGCACTCCTTCAATAGTAAATCATGTGCACCAGGCACTGTGCTAGGCATTAAGAGTACATCGTTGGGCTGAGGGTGCAGCATATATTTGCATAATTTTTTTTTTAAAAAACCATATGTCAAAAGCTCTAACAGATGCCTGCCTGTGAGGTTACAGGACCACAGAAGAAGGGTGTTCAAGCAGGCTTTAGGTGTAGACGTGAAGAAAAACAATTTGAGTCTTGGAGGACAAAGCACAAGCAAGCTGAGGTCAGAGCCCCAGTCATAAGCACTTGACTCCTCCAGAGCAGGAGGCTGAGTTCCTTATAGAGAGCAGGTATTGGAATTTTAATGTATATTATTATCATATAAATTGATAATATGGAGTAAAGCAACAGCAATGGCCTGGGTCCAAGACACAAAGATGATCAGGGCAGAATTCCAACTCTCAAGGAGTTTTAGAAATCTTCTCCGTTCATTCTCACATCCATCAGGCCAACTGCAGTTTCTCCAGGTTGGGGATCAGAGCCTGCGGCATGGACGGGCTTCTCAGACGCCCCATGCCCACTCCAGCGCCACATCCTATGAGCTCTGATCTCACAGCATGTCTCGCTTCTGTGCTTCTTCACTGTTCTGCTCCACGACATTTGTGTCACAGCCCTGGCAATTCGGTGGACCACTAAAAGAGACTTCACGCTGGTCTTCCCAATTCCAGGCTCCATTCTCCAAGGCTACACACCAGCACTATTTGTTCTGCAACCTGGACTCTTCAAATAAAGTGTTATTCAAATCTTTCTCTTTTGCTTATAGAATAAAGTCCAGCGACTACAAAGTCCCCGTGCCTACTAATGTCCACAGTATTTTTACACCCAATGCTCCCTTAAACAAACTGTCTTCCCAGTCATATTCAATTCAGACTTCCAAACAGGCTTTTTCTCTGCCCAGATTCTGTTCAAAGTCTTAGTTCAGTCCTACAACCAGCCACTCTTCCTCCCGGGCTCCTGGGCTAGGACGAGCCATCACATAGGTGCGGCCTTCCTCGTGCACATGTGTTCAACAGGTTGGCTGCTGTCAATCACTTTAACTTTAGCTTAAGAATTTTACTCTAGTTCAAGGTGATATAGTTTTTTGTTTTGTTTTATTTTACTCTATTATTTTAGAAGCCTCTTTGTTTCACTTTATAATTTAGGTCTACAACTCACATTAAAATGCTTTTGTGAGTGACATAGAAGAGAAATCAAGATCCATTTTGTAATATGGATACACAACTGACCTAGCACCTTTTTCTGAAAAGCCTATCTCTCTATCATTTTTGTCATAAGTCATGCACCTAGAGATGCCCAGGTCTGTTTCTGTATGTGTTCTCTAGTCCACAGGTTACCAACGTGGGTGATAAAACTCCCTGGGGGTGCTGGAACAAAATAGAGATAGACAAAAGAACACAAATTCCTCACCACATCTTTCTGTTTATTTGCTTAAAGAAAGTAAATTTCCAGGGGGCACTGAGTAATTTTTTTTAATGGAGGCAGTAAGCCAAATAAGTTTGGGAACCTGATTGCCTAGTCTGTCAAATGAGCTATCTGTTCATCCCCACGCTGCTTTAATTAATCTAGATTTGTAATACATGTTGATATCTGGAAGCATCTTCTAATTTTGTTCTTAAGAGTTTACCTTTCCTGTTCTTGACCCTTTTTTCATATAAATTAGAGTCATTTTTCAGTACACACACACAAACTTGTTGAGATTTTAATTGGAATTACATCTACTCTACAGGTCAATCTGAGAGAGAGAGTAAATAGAGGTCCTACCAGCTTTTACTACTGGTACACATGTCAGATAATGCTTGTCTAATTAAAGGCTTCTTTCACATAAAATACACTTCAACAAATCTCTGCAGACCGATGAGTTTGCTAGTTGGTGCTGCTTTTTAATGTTGAGTCCCATCTTGTCATGTGACTGTAGAGCACACCTCAAAACTTAATGGTAGAGGCACAATAGTAGCTCATTTCAGAGAAGGTTTACTCTCTACTGTGGAGAACAAAGGAATGTATTGATTTCCCAGTGGCCAAGCCATCCAGGCCCTGTGCACAGGTCAAGTAGTTCCCCATAGACTACTTCACAGGAGACTTCCCAGTGTAGGTGAGTCTACCTGGGGAAGTTTAACACATTCTTTGTTTAGTTTAAATATTCCTCAAGGGCCAGACGTGGTGGCACACACTTGTAATCCCAGTACTTAGGAGGCTGAGACAGGAGGATAGCAGATTCGCAGCCAGCCCCAGCTACTGAGGCCCTCTGCAACTCAATGAGACCCTGTTTGAAAATAAAGAATAAAAAATGGGGCTGGGGATGTAGCTCAGAGGTAGAATGCCCCTGGGTTCAATCCCCAGTACCGAAAAAAAAAATAAAAATAAATAAATAAATCTTCCTCAAGGGCTGGATTTGCAATTTTACAAATGGGGCTCACTTTCCATGTTTCTAAGCAAAATTAGAATGTACTTTTCTTGGTTAAAAGGTTTCTCTTCAACAGCCACAGTGTGACATTTCAACAGCACTTCCACACTGATGTTGTACCTTATGCTCTCACAGCATAATCCGTGCAGGTATGAGCCATAAGCAATTCAGGAACATTGATTCCCCAATAAATACAGCTTATGCAGCTTTCCTGGGGTGAAGGAAGATCTTGCCACAAACTCAATCCATCTAACTATGTCATCTAACTGCACATCGATTCGCCAGGTCCAGGAGCTCAAAGGCTTCGGCAGATCTCTCCATCTTTAGACCTGAGACAAAGGCACTGTTACAGAGGCTGGGAATATGGCCCAGCGGATGGAGGATTTTAAAGATTCGTTCCTTTGGTTGAACTTTTTCTCTCCATGCTTTGAATAGCATGTGTGAGGTCCTGTATTACACCAAAAACAAAAACACAAAACTTGTGTACACATAGATTACCACCTGAGATAGAAACAGAAGTCTATGAAGAGAAGTAAAAACTGTTACAGAAACTACACAGAAATTGGTATGTGACTCCCATACTATATGGAAGCAGAGAAGAAAAAGAAAGTTTAAGTCCAATTATCTTGAGATTCTCAAATTAAATATTTTAAATATGATATGTCCCAGGTGATGATTGATAGAGTGAGTCAACAAGCCACACCCAACAGTGTTCAAAGAAACAAAGTGCAATGTTAACGCATGGCGAGAGAAGTCTGTTAGTGGGCAAACCCACGTTCACTGCGGTAGCAGAGGGTACAGTGAGTGACACTGCACCAGATACCTTAAAGGACGCTCTAGACACAAAGTTGTTTCTTGACTAATGAATTAGAAAGGCAGAGAATACTGCCTCTTCCTATGCTGAGTTCATTCTGTTGGTCTAAGATCAAAGGGAAGAATCCTGGTAAATGCTATTATTGTCCTTCCGTGTTTGCCGGACCATCTGCTTGTTTTGTTTCTAATGGAGCTTTTAAAGATCCAGTCCCTTAGGTTGCATTTAGTTTCTCTGTGCTTTGCTGGCTGCTCTGTGGGGCACAATACTCTCATGGATCTGCTCTGTGGGACATAAATGGCATTATATAACATGGGTTGCGACCACTGAGACCAATTTTGATCTATTTATTCCTTGCTCATCATGTGAATAATTTATTCCAGGAGGCATGCGCATTTGGCATTTATTTACTATTCACTGGTAACAAACTATTAAAGTAGGAGCAAATTTACACTTAGAAGAGACCATCTTTCCTAAGCATAAGATACTTCCTACAAGTAGCAACATTAAGGACTCTGTCTTGTACTCTTTACCAATTCTCTCTTGGGCTTCATCTTTCCATTTTAAATGGGCTATCTCAGCAATCTTGCAGATGAATGAAATGTTGTTCAACTTAACTCCACCAGCACAAGCTGGGGAGAAAAGCAGGGACTAAGGGCAGGGCAAAGAGCTGATCTCTGCTGAGAGAGGCCAGCAGAGAAGGAGGGAACCAGAAGAGTTAACTTCCGAAGGACCAGCAAGGAGCCAGCGAAGAGCCCACTGGGCAGAAATATCAATCCAGCATGGATCCCTCTCCCCACTTCCTTAGAAGTGAGCCTTTGCCATAAAAATGGCTTTGGCCAATAAGCATGAGTTATGCAGATGCATGGAAGTACTGAAAGCCATCACTTGATTCACCAACTTCCTTAAGGTTGTCCTGGCAACCATGACAACAAGCATCAGGATGGGCTACCAACAGGCAAAGCAACTAAGCAGAGGTTGTTCCCCTGACGACCTATATGATGAGAAGTGAGGGGGAGCTGTGTGTGGTGGCGCATGCTTGTAATCCCAGTACTTGGGAGGCTGAGACAGGAGGATTGGCAGGTTCACTGCCAGTCTCCGCTACTTAGTGAGGACCTCTGCAACTTAGTGAGATCCTGTTTCAAAATAAAGAATAAAAAATAGGGCTGGGAAGCCAGTCGTATGGCGCATGCTTGTAATCCCAGTCCTTGGGAGGCTGAAACGGGAGGATTTGGGTTCTCGGCCAGCCTCAGCTACTGAGTGAGGCCCTCCACAACTTAGTGAGACCCTGTTTCAAAATAAAGAATAAAAAATAGGACTAGGGATGTAGCTCGGAGATAGAATGTCCCTGGGTTCCATCCCCAGTACCACACACACACAAAAAAAGTAGGGCTGGGTATGTAGTTCAGAGGTAAATGCCCCTGGGTTCAATCCCTAGTCCTGAAAAAAAAAAAAAAAAAAGAAATGAGGGGGAATCCACTTTTATGGTGCTGAACCTCTGACATCTGAGGGCTGTTTGCTCCTGCAGTGCAAACATGAATCGCCCCACTTAATCCACAGCAAACCTGCAAATGGACCTTGGTAACTTCGAACCCTTTCCCTAAGGTCAAAAGTTAATAAGAAATGGAATCAAAGCCTAAACCTGTATTTCAGCAATAGCCAATTGAATATGTGGCAGAGAAAACAAGGAACTCCCCTCTCCATAAACAGCACAAGGAAATCTTAACACACGCAACTGGCATAAACCAGGCAACTGAGAAGAGTAGGCTCCACATTTCTCCCTTTTCTAAAAATGAATCGTACTGCCATAGACATGCATGTATCACTATAATATTCTGACTTCAATACACAACACACACACACACACACACACACACACACACACAAATACAACTCCCTTGTACCTTCTAATTTTGATTTAGGAATGGAAGGATTTCCTACATACATATATTTCTTAATAGGTGTTCATGTTAAGTACCAGTCAAACAATGATAGGAATCAGATTTACAGATGGACCAAAAATATTCCAATCCTCAGTCAATTCATGTCACTTTCTTTTGTCCAACCTGGGGATTCATCCAGCAAAGAGAATGAATGATCCAGAAAGAGAGAAATGATTCTCACTTTCAGCAAAGTGGGTGGAAATACATTCTTCAGCGGTCCCTGTACATCTTGTTATTGACTTTCAGATTTAGCCGAGCCTCTGAAGTCTGGACGGAATCCACACACTGCCACGTTGCATCTCAGGGAATCCCGTTATTGTGATGACTAAACACCTGTGTCGTTGAAGTCATGATTTATTCATCCCCTTAATACTTAGGTTGGCTTTTATAGCAGCAGCAAAATGACCGAGCAGGCTGTCTTTAGGCATACAATCACCATCATAATTATTAATTCATTTTTTCAAGGTAATGAAAATGGTGGCCATCTATTTGATTAGACAGATAAAAGAGGTGTTTTCTAAACCACCATGCACCACCTTTGAATTTCTATTACACATTCATCCTAATTCCTATAACTTTCAAACAAAAAGGTACCACATAAGTTCAGGACATCTACAATGAAGGTAAGGTGACCTTTCCATGCTTCATGTAGCAACCACATACCAGGTTACATTTGTGATGAATTTTTAAATTTCAAATACTGATTTTGAAATTAGCATCACTCTACCTGGAACATCATAGTGTATGAAGCATGACATATATCATCAATATTGAGTGCATGAATTCAAGTAAAGTTTACATCATTACATGACTAAATTTTCATAGCACTTTCATAAATATTAATTCATTAAAATGTTTGTGGATATTTCAAAAGGGTGAGAAAATATAACAAAGTTCATTTGAAGCAAAACCCATTTCTAATTGAAAGTGGGTTTAGAAGGGAAAAGTCAAAATAGAATGCACATCTCTCATGAAACATAGTTGAGAAAGCAAAACAAATGCTCAGCTGATTTAAATAACAAATGAGATGATTGATTTTTTTTTTTTTTTTTTTTTTTTTTTTTTTTAGTGAATGCAGTGCTCTCTTTTGGAGCAGCTGAGTGAAGAAAAAAGTACAGTGCTTTCAAACAACCATCTCTTCCTCTGCCTGGTCTCTAATCCTCAGGAGAGACAGAGCATCCTATCTATACTCATGCAGGAAGGTGAATGAAGCTGCCACAGCCCACAAGGTAAACCCAATTTTTGCAATGAAAATCTAAAAGCAAAGAAGCATTTCAGTATAACACAGGCAGCATATGTGACTCAAGAAGACATAGTCAGAGGCTGAGACAGAAGGATTGCAGGTTTGAAGCCAGCCTCAGCAACTTACCCCTATTTCAAAATAAAAAATAAAAAGGGCTGGTGGGGTGTAGCTGGAAGGTAGAAAGCCTCTGGGTACAATCAAGAAGGAGGAGGAGGAGCAAGAAAAGGAGGAGAACCAGTGCCAGAATGTTGCACTATTGATTTTCAGTAAGAAGATAAAGGAAATAGATCAGCTAAAAAGCACGGGCTGCAAGTGAACACACATTCAGGGTGAAAGTAAAATGAAAACATGTTTTCTCACCATCCTAAAGCTGGACCACTTTCCCTGGTACTAAAATCAACAGCATCAAAAACCAAATTGCATGAAGATGCTATTTGTCCCTTTAAACTCAACATCACTGGTCCCTTGGCTAATTCTGGAGCTTGCCTTTTTAAATGGATGCTGTCATTGCTTCTCAAGCAACTGCCATCCTGGAAATCTCCTCCAGTGACATCCATGGTCTTAAGGATCTGAGGCACCCTTTCAGCATTAGCAAATGGCTTTCTACCCACAAGACAGAGCCTGTGGGTCGACTCAAATCTTTAAGTTGGAGCTTTAGAATTAGTCATTTCAGTGACTTAATCACACAGATCCTCCTTGCAGAGAAATACCCCTTGGCAGGCTTCCTCCTGGGGAGCCTGTTGGTGCTGCAAAGCCCAGGAGAAGCACTTGGGAGGCAGCTGGGATTCAGGTGGGTGCAGAGGTTGAAGATGTTTGAGTTCCAGGAATTTCCGGGTCTTGTCTTTCTATAGTTATTGGCGTCGTGACCCAAATACAAAGAAACCTCCACATTACATTAGCAGACTCAGTTTGGATTCTGCAGCTCCCCGGGAAGAAAAGAAGAGCAATTCTCCTTATCTAGCTGTACTGCGCTCTTGAAAAGGTTCTTAGTTTCATTTTAACATTTGGTTTAAGTGCTGACGGGCCAGATTCGCAACTGTGCACCCACCCAACGCCGGGGTCATCCCCAGAGCCCGGACGGCACCCGGGAGACTAGAAGGTGGCTCTCGCTCGCAAGCTGGCAGAGCGGCGGTTTCTGAGGAGCTGGGCTCTCAGCTCCTCCGTTCACCTTTCTTTTTGCAACGCTCTAATCTCTCCCTACTTGGGCTCAGGTAGAGAAGGTAGCCAACTACTTATCCCAGCCCACACTGCAGAAACTCCAAAGGCTTGTGCTCTGGCCCAGGCGGGGTCCCAACAACTTTACAATCGCATGAATTTTTAGTTTCTGGACAGTGAAATAGCCCCAAAGACGCAGACAAGCTCCCCTTTAAAACTCTTCTACCTTGCAACGCCGAATCCCTCGCAGCCACGCTTCTGGCACCTTTCTCTGTGCGCACCCCGCACAGGTACCACCAAAGCGCCGCGCCACTGGACCCTCCAGCTAGGACCTGGCCCGTGGGAGGTCTGGGGCGCGGGGGCCGGGCGGGCCCGAGGGGACCCCTCCTTCCCTCCCTACAGCCGGGTCACAGAAGCGAGGTGCGGGCGTGGAAAGCCGGGCTGGGGTGGGAGCCGGACGCACGCGGAGTCCCCGGCCGCCCCCCGCCCCGCGCTCCGGCCACCGGGGCGCGCGGCTCCAGCGCGGTGCTTACGTGCTCCAGCTTGTCTTTCCTGCGGAGCCAGACGCTGGCGCTGTAGTCCTGCTGCTTGACGCCGCTGTAGAAGTTCGCGCCCACCCGGGCCAGGCTGCCAGAGGGCTCCTTGGGGCGGCTCTTGAGCTTCATCTGCTCGAAACCCTCGTGGGGGTTGGCCGAGAGCCACTCCTGCTGCCGGATCTCCATGCTGACATGACCGCGCGGCCGGCGCCGGCGGACTGGGGACGGAGCGGGGACGGCGCCGAGGGCGACAGGCCGGGAGGCCGGGGCCGGAGCGCGGCGGTGGCCGCGGCGTCGCCCGCTGCTGGCGGCTCTGGCCCGGACGGCGGCGGGGGCGGGGGCGGGCGCGGTGGGAGGGGCGCCGGTCCAGCTGCCGGCCCGCAGGTTGGCGCAGTGAGCAGCCGCGGCCACCGCCCGGGCCCAGCCTGCGAGTCCCGCCGCCCTCCCGCTGCGCCCCCGGGCGGCTGCTCCCCGAGCCGGGCGCCGGTGCCTGCCGGTCCCTGCGGAGAGCTAGCCGCGGTGGAGAGGCGAGCGCAGCCGGCGCCCCCGCTCTCCCGCCAGCTCCGGAGGGGACGCTCCGAGGCCACCCCGCCCCGCCCCGCCCCGCCCTCGCGGCGCGCCCCCTCCCGCCTGCCACCCGGCTCCGGGCTCCCGGCTCCCGCGCGTGGAAAGTTCACCAACTTCCCACCTCGGGAAACTAGCCCCGGGGACTTGGGGCACAGGGTGCCTGCAAATCCCAGAAAATGGCCCCGAGGGCAGTGTTTTCTTGATTCTTGTACTGCACTTTCATTTGGGAGTGCAGCGAGGCAAACATCACCACACACACACACACACACACACACACAAACACACAATCACACCATGCAGCCCCCCACCCCCACCCCGCAGCCCTCGGGGTCCACCTGGAGCGAGGCTAGCAGAGGCGGCTCCCCACTGGATCCTAGGAGAGTGCCCAGAGCCCTCTGCCAAGCTGCACCTGGATTTGAGGCTGCTCCTTAGGTGTGTCTGCAGGGACCCCCAATGTTTCTTTTCTCGTTTCTAGGCTTGGAGCCCAGATGTTACTGCCCTAAGGCAGGTGGTGGTGGTGGTTGGCTCTTCTCCTTCTCCTCCTTCTTCTTCTTCTTCTTCTTCTTCTTCTTCTTCTTCTTCTTCTTCTTCTTCTTCTTCTGGTACTGGGGATTGAACCCAGGGGCATTCTACCCTCTAGGGTCTAGCTAAATTGTTGAGGATGGCCTTGAACCTGCGATCCTCCTTTCTCCGCTGCCCAAGTACTGGTATTACAGGTGTGCTCAGCCTCACCAGGTTTCCCCTAAGGGTTTTTATATCTGCTTTCCCTCCGGGTCTAGTCTGAAACAGCGGAGCAAGAGGATTCAAGTGGCAAAGTGGCTGTGTTAATAATTTAATTTTAAATCGCGTTTTGTTTTGCTGTCTTTGGAGTCAGCATCTCAAAGCTTTTTTTTTGTTTTTGTGCTTGTTTATTGAAAAGGTAAACACTAACTACCCTGTGTTATGGATCTGCAAGTCTAAGCTCAGGGAAGTGGATGAGAGTTTGAGACACATACTGGGGGTTTTGAAGGATATGCAGATGGCTGACTGAACTCTCTCCAGTCCTTTCCAGAACCCTTCCCCAGAACTGTCCTGCTTGCAAGATGGTTTCAAGGAAATACTCCAACATTCAGGATTGGAATCTGACAGACGTCAGACTTAGGTGAGGACAGGGATTGTGTCTCATATCTTTTCAGAGCCCCCCCATTAAGAAGGAACATATTGGCTGGGGTGTAGCTCAATGGTAGGGCTGTGCTTTCCATGCACAAGTCCGTGTGTGTGTGTGTGTGTGTGTGTGTTAACACAATTTTTGGTTACTCTAGATCTAGTTTGTCTCAGTAGCCAAATTGTGTTGTGTAGTCCAATCTGTAAGTTATCTAAGTCTCACAGCTACTGTGCAAGATAAATGCTTTTAACATTGTCCAGTGGGAGAATTCAGGATAAGATAGAAACTACACTTCCAAACAAGGATTTGAACCCAGTTTAAAAGATTGTGCATCCCATTTTATATTATTATCTTTTCCCCTACTATTCATGGTCTCCCTCCTGGTTTTTAGTCTTCATAGCTCTTGCTTTCTTTTACAAAAAGTATAAACACAATTTAGATGACTACAATTATACTATCTTTTATAATATCATTGTTAGAACAACCTGATTGCCCTTCTGCAAAGACTGCATGTCTTTTGCACTGTAATTCTGTAGGTAATGATATATTCAAACCTTAACGTGATAGATAGCCATGCAAAGTAATAATGAAGTGTTCTGCTGTGGAAGAACTAAAGTAAATGGTTTCCATATCAAGCCACATTTTCAAATTGAATTGATTTTTTAAAATTATCCTTTTATAGAGGAAAACACTATGAAAGTTGCTACCATCGCCACTTTTTGAAAAGAATGCAAAAGTAGTATCTATTGCACAGCAAACCACTGAACTGAGCATTGTAATCAATTCAGAGATAACATTCGCAGTGGTTCAAAGCTACCAGGTGAAGTATACGTTTTTGTTGATTTGTTCTTAACCTATGAGTATAGTGGGCTTAAAGTGGACTCAACAAGTTCAAATAAATTTGAGTGCATTCTTATGAACTTTAGTTTTTCCTCTATCTTGGGTTCTTGTCCAAGTTTGTTGTTTATGAGAGTAACATGGACCTTGCTGGTTGACTTTTTTTTTTTTTTTT